>JXCR01063031.1:66630-173378 GCA_002079205.1 Phalaenopsis hybrid cultivar | reverse complement strand
TATTCGACGCCGCCTTCTGACTCAGCTGCCACGCGTCGCGCTGTATCGCCCCGGATGATCATCCAGCTTGATCTCCATCGTCCATTTAATACACGCGCGGATGGACGACATCCGTTCATCATCCCCAACGGAATGAACCCGTGTCCGTCCACACTAAAACGTTAAGATCTCGGCCTAGACTCAACCAAATTACTTCGGGTTTGATCCTATGGACTCGTCTAAGTGAGATGAACATATCTATACGGTTAAGAGGCCTTAAAATCAGGCTTAAGGAAATGGAGAATCAAAATAAGCTCGGGATAATGGGGAGTTTTATACCTTTGCTCTGAGAAGGGAAGCTTCGATCAGAGATTTTTCACACATTCGTTATACTCCAAAGAGCTTAGGGATGGAGTCCANTTTTCTTTTCTTTTTTTTTTCTTTTTTTTTTTTTTTTAGGCAACGATTACTATATCTGGATAGACTTTTAATTGTTTTGAATTCCACTTCTTCTTTCTTAAACAAAGTCCTGATATAAATCTTTTACTTATACATATAATAATAGTTTTGAAAATTATTTTTAACAAAAGAAATTTAAGTATTAATAATAAAAGTCTATTTTTCTAAATTTTTCAAAAATACAATTTTTCTTACTAAAGATAGTCACACTACATTTAACATTTTCTACACTAAAAATTTTTAATTGAAAGTTTTTCTTCATTACAAAAAAATTTAGCTAAATTTTCTTACTCATTAATGAAATCAAATTTTACTTCCTTAATATAACTTCATTAACATGATCATTTTTCTTTTCAAATCAAATTCACTTGTAGCACATTTGAGAACAAATACAATTGAAGTTTTGAAAATATTTTTCTTCCCCCTTAAAACTTAAATTTTTAACAAGATTAAACATTTTATCAACAAATATAAATAAGCAGGAATGAACATTTGAAATAACATGCTTACAGGAATTTTTATACCCTAATTATACAAGTATAAATCTAAGAAGAGGAGTAAAATTAATTTTTGATTAATTTTCTATCATTTTCATTTTAATTCAAAATGTAAAGATTCAATAGACTTCTAAGTCGTGAGTACAAACATTAAAAAAAACTAACACACTAACTTTGACTGTCAGTCTCAACATAAAAACAAACACACTAACAGGATAAAAGAAAAATACAGGATAACAATTTTTTGAGTATATAATTTAAAAATAAAGTTAGCAAAATTTTCAACTTTTCACAAGACATAGAATCAAGTACAATCCTTAACTAACTAACACAATAATAAAAAAAAAGCAACAATCACTACCCTAAAATTTAAAGCAAAATACTAACAAAACACAACATCACATTATAATTAAACAAAATAAAAGTTTCACACATCAAAAGGTCTAAACAGGTACACAAATGCAAATGTAGCAAGTCCAAAACACATAGTCCAACACATATTACAAACACAAAAATAAATAAGTCCTCCTCATCATCATCCTCAGAATCACCGCTATTTCAAACATTTGCAAGCTCATAATCGGGGTATCTAGGATATGGAGGAAATTGCACTCCTTGGTTACCCCTAATGAGGTTTTCGAGAGATGAATGAAATTTCTCTTCATAATCACTATTTCTTCTATTATAACCATCAATATGACTTGCAAAGCTTTATAAATTTCTTACCTTATCCACGGTATAGTTGATATTATCTATCATCCTCTGTAATAGTTGACTTTGAGTTTCCGTAAACTCACCTCTAAAAGTAGAAGCTCATGAGGTAGATGATCTAGATGTAGATGCAGCAGAGGTAGAAGCAACAGATGTTGCCATTCCATAACTTCTTAAAAATCCTCCTCTCCAACCAAAAATAGAATGCTCTAAGTAGAAATTGATATTAAAACTTGTGATTAGCTGTAGAGGCAACAATACTTCCTCCTAGCTATCATATCTCACTCCAGCCTGCTCACATAAGAAAAATATCAAGAAATCAAATCCCATACCTGCTGTGGTAATGACAATAGCATAACTGATGATAGTGTAATAGATCAAAGCTCCAATGTTGATGAGCTTGCTTTCTTGAATACATTAGTTCAACGTTGCTCTCTCTTTGGAAACTTCACTGAGATGATTATTAGGTAATAGACGGGCCGGAATAAAATAGTGCCATGCCTTCAAAGGTGCACTCAACTTTGAGATGGAAAAATTGACTCTTCTTTCATTTATAATTTTCCAGAGCCCTCTTCCAACAATCAAGTAGGAAATAATCTTCTCTAGCTCCATCTTAGTAGGACTATAGTTTGCATAAAAACACAAAGTATCCGGTGGTAGATGATAAAACATATTGATTATCTCTGGTGAAAAAGGTGCCAATTTTTCACTAACCATGACTCAATCGTCTTCAGTCTCAAGTAGGTTAGAATAGAAATCCCTAACTACAGAAATAACGAACACAACAGAAAAATAGCAGAATCGTTCCCATTCTCGGTGAACGATCAGATCTTCTACGGATCCGCCTGGATTTTTAAAACATCGCTCCCGAATAAGTTTTTGTGATTGCAGAGCATCATTGTACCTATCTTGAGCTTTTGAAATCACAAACTTGCTCGAATCAAAGTGGCTTTTTCCTTTGCTCCTCTTCATTCTTGGTGTCATTCTACAAATTTCATAAAATTACATATTAACTTTAAAAATCAAGTCTAATCTACTAAACTCAACTCTTATCAACATAAACTACAATTTCTATTCAATTTCTGTAGATTTCTCCTCTTTTTTCATCATGAATAGTGATTTTTGGATTCTTCCAAATGTACTCAAAGTATATGGTGAAAATCCAAAATTTTTACATAGAAGTGAAGCTCTTACCTCAAGAAATCCAAATCTAGCAAATTTTTCTCAATTTCACCAAGAAATCTCCACTAAATGGCTTGCCCTAGACTTCTAAATCATGAACTTGAGAGGTTAAAAGTGACGGTGAGAGTAAAAATGACAGTATTTGGGGTTATTTTTCACTTTTAACTGTTCACGAACCAGTTTTTCTGAACCAGCGCTTAAGCGTGAATTAGTGGTGCTTAGGCACCACTACACTATTTTTGATATTTCTGAACTTAAATAAAATGCACTTTAAGCTTAAGTATACCACCTCTATATGGTCTCATAACACTTAATTGACTATTTTCCTCTCCCTTAACTCTCCTTTTTCTCAAAATTCTCCAATACAACTAGATCGATTCAAGGCAAAAATAACACAAAGTTTCAACAAAACAAACATTTACATTCATTCACAAATGAGTACAAATACATATGACACTTAATTTTCACTCCAAATAGTCTCGGATAAGAAAATATTTTTAAATACAAACACTAAACAAACTAAAATAAACTCCAAAAATAGTATTTAACACTTAACACATTAAACCAAAACTCCTGACAAACAAACTTTAACAGTCAACATAATTCCATCCTTCATTTGTTGGGACAAATTCCGGTGTTTCATTAATCTCTTCTAGAGCAATCAAAATATAAAGTTGATAAAATGGAAGGTGGTGACGAGCTCTGATACCATCTTCTTCAATCCATTTAATCTTAAGATACATCTCCTTATCCGCTTCCTCTATATAACTAGTATGGCTAAATTGCATTTCCAATTGCCATCCTATATGCTCTAGATGTGCATGAATCTCAATTACCTTTATCTACAGTAAAGCCATAACAGTCTCAATTTTGTTGATTTTTTTTGATATTCCATCAATACTAACGACTAAGAAAACATTATACATCTCTTGTGCACTTTGACTAATGAATTTCTTCCTCATGTTCTCTTCCTTCTTCTTCAAATCCATCTCCCATGAAGACATCTTCTCAAAATCTCTCTCTCTTAGACATTAGGGCTGAAAGTTATCTGGGGTGAAATTCCTTCACTAAACCCTTCTATTTATAGGCCTAAATCCCTCCAGTAACTCCTTGACAAGTCCTTAAACTGCCTTGCACATTTGAGTCAACAAATTGGTGGTTAAACCTTATGGAATCCAAATTTTGCACATGGTTTTTAACTCCCGCGCTTAAGCACCAAATATTGGCGCTTAAGCTCCAGTGCTCAATTTTGCTCTAGTCAACTTAACGTCTTAATTCTCATTTTAGCATGACTAGATCACTAAATAAAGTCTAAAAATCAATACTAACACATAATAGTCTAAAAAATACTTCCCCAAATTTTCTTAAACTTACACAAATAACAATCAAAGCAAAACACACTAATAAATATGGGTTGCCTCTCACAAAGCGCTTGGTTTAACATCGTCAGCCCAACATAACCAGTGTTTATTCTGGTTGACACAACATCATTCGATCATTAAATTTATGTTGATCCCCTACTAAAAAAGGTTTCAGTATACGCCTATTCACTTTTAAGACTTTCTCAGTTTTAGAATCTTTAGTATCCACAACTCCATAAGGATAAACTTTTATCACAACAAATGGGCCCATCTACCTGAACTTAAGTTTTCCTGGAAATAATCTTAACCTTGCATTATTTAGCAAAACTTGTTACCCTGGCTGAAAATTTTTTGTAAGAATCCTTCGATCAAGCCACATCATCATCTTTTTCTTTTAAATCTTGGCACTCTCATAAGATTCATTCCTTATCTCTTCAAACTCATTTAATTGCAATAATATTTTCTCACCAGCATCTTTAAAATTATAATTAAATTTTTTAATTGCCCAATATGCTTTATTCTCAAGTTCAACTGGTAAGTGACAAGCTTTCCCAAATATTAGCCTATATGGGGAAATTCCTATAGAAGTTCTGTATGCAGTCATATAAACCCACAAAGAATAATCAAGTTTAACTGACCAATCCATTTTTTTTGGATTCACAGGTTTTTCCATAATTCTTTTAATTTCCTAATTGGATAATTCAGTCAAACCACTTGTCTGAGGATGATAAGCAGTAGCAATTATATGGTTTATATCATATTTCTTTAACAATTTCTCCATAATGGCATTTCTGAAATGATTTCCCAATCAGTTGTGATAATTCTCGGCATCTCAAATCTATAAAATACTTTAAAAAATTCTGCAACACTTTGAGCATCACATCGAGGTAAAGCAACAACTTCTATCAATTTAGATACATAGTCCACTGCTAATAGTATATATAAATTTTTGAAAGATGGTATATATGGTGCCATGAATCTAATCCATAAACAACAAATATTTCAACTTCTAGCTTATAAGTGAGGGGCATCTCATTTCTTCTAAAAATATTGCCTACTCGTTGACATCTATCACAAGTTTTAATTTAAGCATTAACATATCTCTAAAGATAGTAGACCAATAAAATCCAGATTGTAAAATTTTGTATACTATTTTATCAACATCAAAATGTCCCTCACAATCGAAATTATGATATTTTTGGATAATTTCATAAGTTTCTTATAAAGGTACACATCTTCGAATAGTCAGATCCTTTCCTTTTTTATATAAAAATGGGTTATCCTAAGAATAATTCTTAGCTTCAAAAATAAATTTCCTCTTTTGTTGGTATGTCATTCCATAGGGTATAATATCATTAACAAGAAATTTCACAATGTCGGTAAACCACAAAACATGCCACTTATTAATGCTAAATAATTTTTCATCTAGAAAATGTTCATTAATTTCTTTTTCAAAATAGAGTGGTTTTTCAAACTCAAGCCAAGACAAATGATTAGCAATTTGATTTTTAGTTTCCATCCTATCTACTATTTCAAAGTCAAATTCTTGTAAAAGAAGAACCCATCTTATAAGTTGGTTTAGCATCCTTCTTTTTCATTAAGTACTTAATAGCAGAATGATCTGTATGCACTACGCAATGAGTCCTAGTTAAATATGATCTAAATTTATCAAAGGCATATACTATTGCTAATAACTCTTTTTCAGTTGTTGTATAATTAATTTGAGTTTCATTAAGAGTTTTACTAGCATAGTAAATTATTTTTAAAAATTTTATCATATCTTTGCCATAAAACAGCTTCAATAGCATAATCACTAGCATCACATATCAGTTCAAAAGTTTTTCCCCAATTTGGTGAAACTATAATTGGTGCAGTGACTATTTTTTATTTTAATAACTCAAAAGCTTTTAAACATTCTTCATTAAAATTGAAAATTGCATCTTTCTCCAGTAAATGACATAAAGGCTTAGCAATTTTTGAAATATCTTTAATATATTGTATGTAGAATCCAAAATGTCCTAAAAAACTCCTAATTTCCCTTACATTTTTTGGATAAGGTAAATTAGTGATCACTTGAATTTTAGCAAGATCTACTTCCATACCATTTTATGATATTTTATGTCCTACTACAATTCCTCCTGCTACCATAAATTGTCATTTTTTGCAATTAAGGACTGAATTTGTTTCTTCATAGCGCTTAAGAACTTTTGATAAATGTTCTAAACATGAGTCAAATGAAGTTCCAAACAATGAAAAATCTTCCATAAGTACTTCAATCCCATTTTCAATTAAATCACAAAAAATTTTCATCATACATCTTTGAAATGTAGCAGGGGCATTGCATAAACCAAATGACATTCTTCTAAAAGTAAATGTACCATACGGACTAGTAAAAGTTGTTTTCTCTTGATCCTCAAGAGTTTTTTGTATCTTGTGATAAAAAATATATCTATCCAAAAAATAAAAGTATTTATGCCCAGCTAGCCTATCAAGCATTTGATCTAAAAAGGGTAGTAGAAAATCATCTTTCCAATTGACAAGATTTAATTTTCTATAATTAATGTATATTCACCACCCTGTGACTTCTCTAGTAGGTATTAACTCATTAAGTTCATTCATAGTCACAGTTACTCCTCCTTTCTTAGGAACGCAGTGAATCGGAATAACCCATGCACAATTTGAGATAAGGTAGATAATTCCAACATCTAACCACTTTAAAATTTCTTTCTTAACAACTTCTTTCATAACAGGATTCAATATCCTTTGAGGATCAACCTTGGGTTTACAGTTCTCTTCCACATGAATTCTATGCATACAAATTGAAGGATTGATTCCTTTAATATCAACAATTGTCCATCTAAAGGCTTCCTTAAAATTTTTCAGAATTTTCATCAACCTTACTTCTTCTTCCATAGCTAACCTTGAGAAAAGTATAACTAGTAAAGTACATAAATCACCTAAAAAGGCATATTTTAAATGATCAGGAAGTAGCTTCAACTCAAGTTCTGGAGGTTTCTCTTTTGATGGAAAAAATATTTTATCTTTTTCTATTGTGTCCAAAATTTCAAATCTTTCTCGAACATAGTTTGAATCTTCCTTAAAAAGATCTTCACATTGGTCTAATTCCTCTTCTTGCTCATGTTCCAAATCTTTTACTTCAAATTTTTCTTCATAATTAGTTTTGAAATGACATTCACTCAGATATCTTATAACATCCATTATACAGCTTTCATCATCTTTACCTTTTGCATGATATTTCATTGATCTTCAAATATTGAAAGTAATAGTTTGATCATTGACATGCATAGTTAATTCCCATTTCTGCAGATCTATCATTGCTATTCCTGTGGTTAGGAAAGGTCTTCCAAAATGACAGATATTTCTTTATCTTCCTTCATACCCAGCACAATAAAATTACAGGAAAGATAAATTGATCCAGTTTCACTAGGATATCTTCTATAACTCCTTTAAGGTAGGTTATTGAATGATTTGCTAACTGCAGAGTTACAGTAGTAGGGGTTATTTCTCATAATCCCAATCTCTTAAATATTAATAATAGCATAAGGTTAATGTTTGCACCTAAATCACATAAAGCTTTCTCATAAAATCTACCTTTTGTCGCACATGGAATTGTAAAGTTACTAGGATCTTTAAGCTTTTCAAGATGCTTCTTCTAAATAATAGTGTTGCACTCCTCACTTAGTGTAACAGTTTCATTATCTTCAAACTTTCTTTTCTTATTGAGAATATCTTTCATAAACTTTCATAGCTTGGCATTTGTTCTAAGGCTTTAGCAAATGGAATATTAATTGTTAGCTTCTTAAAAATTTCCAGGAATTTCGAAAATTTCTTATCCAACTTCTGTTGACGAAGTCTATGAGGAAATGGAGGTTATGGTTTTTCTAAGTTAACTTTAAGTGGAGAAATAGGTATTTTAGAATCTTTTGGAGGATCCTCTTTTGATTCTTCAGTTTCTTCTCTCTACTTTAGTTTATTTGTTAAACCCTACCTTCCAACTCTCTTCTGCTTCTAAGTTAAACGAATTTTACTTCCTCTTTGTTCTAGTATTTCTAATTTATTTCAGTATTACTAGAAAGTGTTCCTTGGGATCTATTACTTAATGAATTTGCAATTTGTCCAAGTTGATTCTGAATATTTCTAATTGTAGCTCTTTGACTTTGTAACTGATTTTCCATTTGTAACACCACATCTTCTATAAACAACTTCTTCTTCTTAAATTATGTATTACTGTTGAAACCTAAAGGATAAGTAGATCTATTGTTATTATTCCCTTGGTTGTTCCAGTTTCCCAATGAGTTTACTTGATTGTTACCCCATTGTTGATTATGACCACCCGTAGTATTATTCCAGTTGAAGTTGGGATGGTTTTTCTAAGCTTGGCTTTAATAATTTAAATATGGTTTATTCTACTTGTTATTTATAGCGTTCAAAGTTTCTAATGATGCTTGAAAATCTACCATTTAGCTTAATGAATTTTCCTCAATCATAGAGATTGGTCGAGAAAAATTCATTCCAAATTGGTCTAACTTCCTTAAAATTGCACCAACTTGATTTGCTAATAGAATAATTGCATCAAATTCATGAATATTGACTATTTTCTTAGGATTCACCCTCTCAGAATGCCATTAAAAATTATTGGTAGTCATTTCTTTAAATAAAGGATAAGCATCATGAAATGGTTTTGACATCAACAAACCACCACCAACTGCATCGATAATCGATCTAGGAGACCCAGCTAATCCATTATAAAAAGTTTGAATTGTTAACCGCGATAATAGATCTAAGAGAACCAATTAATCAATTATAAAAGGTTTGAATTATTAACCAATCTAAATAAATCTAAGAGAACCAATTAATCCATTATAAAAGGTTTGAATTATTAACCAATCTGGTATAGTGTGTGGACACTTTCTTAAGAGTTCTTTAAATCGTTCTCATGCTTCATAAATAGATTCCCCTTTAAATTGATTAAAAGATGTAATATCATTTCTATGCTTCGTAGTTTATATTGGTGGAAAATATTTAGCTAAGAATTTTTGTGCTAAATAAAGTTCTAATAGATCCAGGTGCTAAAAAATTCAATCACATCTTAGCTTTATCCCTCAGTTGGAAAGGAAATAACCTATGTCTTATGGCATCATCTGATACACCGTCGTATTTAAATGTAGCGCACAATTCTAAAAAAATGGCAGGAAGTAAATTTGAATCTTTAGTTGGTGATCCCGCAAACTGATTCTTTGATACCATTTGGATAATAGCAGGTTTGAGTTCAAATGAATTAGCCACTATAGTAGGTTTTTGAATACTACAATGAAGTTCATCTACCGTAGGGTTGGCATAATCTCGTAACAGTCTATGTTCTTAATGAATTTCAACATTTAGATTATTTTAATTTGTCATTTCTATAACTTTTTTATTGTTTTCAAAATTTTTAATTGTTTTGGTTTTGATGACTTTTTTAACAGTTCTCTCTAATTCAGAATCATAGGGCACTAGTGTTTCAGAACCTGAACTACACATACATTAACATAACATAAAAAACAAAAAAACACACAAAATAAAAAACTATAATAAGATATTACTATAATAACTCTTAAAGTTTAAATAAGACTTCTTAAAAAGAGAAATTTTGCTTTCAATAAATATTTAAAATTTTCCCCAGCAACAGTGCCAAATAATTGATCCTGACTGTCTATATGCAATAATATAACAATAACTTTAATGATCTTTATCACTTATGTAATCTTAATTTGCAACATAACCAAAAACTTGATCTTGGAGAAAATAAGAATTTAACTTTTTTAATATATATGTATATATTGGGATACTATGCAAGTATACTATCGTTATCAAGTAATATAGGACTTTTTTATTAAGACCTAAATATTGAACCCACAAGGAAAATACGCAATATTCACAAACTTTCTAATTTAAAAAGACAATTTCTTAAACTATAGATATTTTCTCAATAAGTAAAATTCAATTCTTTTTGGTATTTTTATATTTTGATAAAACAATAAAACTTCTAAAGATAACTCAAGTTTATATAAGAAAATCACTTGATATGAAAATATCTTTCTCCTTATCATCAGTCAGTAATAAGTATAGAAATTTTGTTGTGGAAGTATGTAAATTGTGTTGTGCCAAATAAGAGCAATAATATTCTTTACCCTTCTTCGAGATGCTATAAATAAATTTGGCTAATTTAAAGTTTGAATTGTTCTGAAGACCGGTTAGGTAGGGAAGATACCGACTCTCAGTCGAGAGTTCCCTCAATTCCCTCCACCTAGTGGTTCACNACTATGCATACATTACTACAAAACAACATAAAATAAAATCACACAAACAAAAACTTATATAAAAACAACACTATGATATTCTTATAATAAATCAAAAAGTTTAAATAATACTTTCTAAAAATAGAAATTTGATTTCTTAAAAATTCTTTCAAAATATTTTACTCCCCATCAACGGCTCCAAAAACTTGATCCCGATCTTATATGAAAGTATTATGATGTATGTGGTTATATACTCAGCTTTTATTACTTATATTTCTTAATTTGCAATGACACCAACAACTTGACTCTGAAGCAAATAAGTGTTCAATTATTATATTTAAATATGGGATACTATGATAGTATATGTATCGTTATTAAGTAATATAGGAATTTCTTATTAAGCCCCGAATACCAAACCTACAGGGAGAAATACAATCTGCTAATAAGGAATTAGATAACAAACTCTACTTTAAAAAATATTCTTTCTCAAACTATTGATGATATAATAGGAATGAAAGTTTGAATCTTTTTGATAATTTTTTATAATTGAAAACAAAGTAAACAACTAACTAAATTTAACTAGATATTTGTAAGATGAAGGCAATATAAATAAAATATCTTTTCCCTTATTATAAATCAGTAACAAGTATATGAATTCTATTGTGGAAGTATTCAAATTGTGTTGTGTCAAATAGGAGAAATATTATTCCTTACCCTTCCTTGAGATGGTATAAAGAACATTGGCTAATTTAAAGTTTGAACAGTCTTGAAGATGGGTTAAGTAGGGACGATACTGGCCTTCACTCTAGAGTTCCCTCTTCTCCCTCCACCCGGGGGCTAACATCTCGTATCAAAATCTAAAACAATAAACCAAATTGGGGGCTTTTGCTTGTCACTTTAAGGTTACGTCTACATCCATAATGATTATTTCCCTATTTATTTGCACTAAATCATATGAATTACATTCTCATTCATACAACCTCATGCGATTCTCCCTATTTATTTGCACTCAATCATATGAATTACATTCTCATCCATACAATCTCATGTGATTTTCACCACTAGTTGACTGAGCAATACCATCACGTATCTTACATATTCTCGCAACAAATATTAACATCTTAATTGGCCAAATAATAAAGTAAATGAAGTTCAAGGTTTAAAATCACCAACATTAAAGATTAATACTTCACACAACTTCCATCCAACACTTAATCACTTATCATTTTAAAGAAAAAGATAAAAAAAAACTACTTATAATTCATGGAGAAAACACACTTAATTTTAAAAGTAGAAATCTTGTAAATAAATAAGACGTCTAAATTATAACCAAATGTAGTCACAAAGATAAACACTTATCTCAAATACTCTCCTCCAAACTCTTGAAGTTCCTTTGAATCTCTTCTCTTCCTTTCTTTTACTATACTCTCTACAAACTACAACTCCTCTCTTCTTCTCTCTAAAAGTATCCTAATTAATCTAAGAGAGAGTGGCGTCGGCGGTGGCTAGAGGGTGGGGGGGGGGAGGGGCAGCGACTCTTCTTCAATTAGCATAAATCCTTCTTTTATAATTTTTCAAAAAGTGATTTGGTGTCTGATACACCTAAAATATATAGTATTTTTAGACACATTTTTATATGTATTTATGAAATATTGCACTTTAAAAGAAGATATTTGTGTATTTTTCTTTCAGGTACAATAAAAAGTTGAAAAATGCTAAAAAGAGTGTAAAAGGATCAAATTTGGAGCAAAAATGTAAAATTTGTGCAAAAGTGTTTTGGCGCCTAAGCGCCAGATCTGGTGCTTAAGCACTAGTGAAACAAAGAAGGTCATGCGTAAGAACCAGAGGCCCCGTTCTTAAGCACCAGAAGCAATTATTTGACAGTTTTCTTCATTTGGCCGAATTTTCAAGAGACATTTGAGGCACTTATTGGCTAAAGAGGGTAGTTGTGACCACAAGGAATGAAAATATTATTAAATGACTTGTTAAAGGAGACATCCCTTAGGGAATACATCAAATATGGGCATAGTTTGAAGAATTTCCAAGGCACCTCTTGGGAAATTTATAAAAGAAGGAAGTTGAGACATTTGAGATGGGTGCTTAAAGAGGGAGAGAGTGCTGAGTCCTTAGAAGATTGTGGAGAATCTTGTGGAGAGATTCAAACACCACAAAATTTAGTTTTCCTTTTTGTTTTTAGTTTTATTTTGAGAGTATAGTGTGTTGTAAAAGAGAAGAGATTCAAAGAAACTTCAAGAGTTAGGTGGAGGATTTAAGATAAGTTTTTATCTTTATTTTTAAACTACTTTTGGTTTTAATTTAGACTTCTTATTGGTTTGACAATGATTTCTACTTTTAAACCAAAGTGTGATTTTGTTTTTTCCATAGATTTTGAGTAGTTTCCTTTATCTTTCTCCTTAAAATGATAATTAATTAATGCGTTGGAAGGAAGTTGTAGAGAGTATTAATATTTAATGTTGGAAGAAGTTGTGATGATTTAATTCCATGCACATCATTTACTTCTTGATCTGGCTCTTCTAGATGTTAAAATTTGTTGTGAGAACATGTAAGAACTGAACAGGTGTTACCTCAGCCAACAATTGGAAAGAATCGCATGTGGTTGTATTAATGAGAATGTAATTCATATGATTTAGTGAAAACAAATAGGGAAATAATCTTTGAAGGGCGTAGATTTAGAGGACTTTAGATTGACATGTTAAAGCCCCCAACTTGATTTATTATTTTAGGTTCTGATACGAGATGTTAGCCCCCCGGGTGGAGGGAATTGAGGGAACTTTAGAGTGAGAGCTGGTATCTTTCCTGCCTAGCCGGTCTTCAAAACTAATCAAACTTTAAATTAAACAATGTTCTTTATAGCATCTCTAATAAGGGTAAAGAATATTATTGCTCCTATTTGAAAAAACACATTTTGCATACTTCCACAAAAGAATTCCTATACTTATTACTGATTCATAAAAAGAAGAAATATATTTTCATATTTTGTGCTTTTCTTTTAGATAAACTCAAGTTATTTAGAAGTTGTTACGGTTTTGTCAAAATATCAAAAATACCAAAAAGATTTGAAGTTTAATTACTGTCAAACTCTCTATAGTTTAAGTAATTATCTTTTTGAAATAGAAGTTTTTTAATTGAAAGTGCATATTGCCAATTTCCCCATGAAATCAATATTCGGGGTTTAATCAAAAAGTCCTATATTGCATNTATATATATATATATATATATATAAAGCTTTCGGTACTGTTGTAAAGCAAGGAAATAAAAGTGAAAATATAATCGCATACATTGTTATATTGTTGCATATAAGCAATAACGGGATCAAGTTTTTAGCACTTTTGCGAGGGACATTTTAAAATTTGATTAAAAGTAAATTTCTATTTTAGAAAGTCTTATTTAAACTTTAAGAGTTATTGTAGGAATATCTTATTATAGTATTTTATTTTATTGTCGTTTGTTTTATTTTATTTCATTTTTAGTTTATGTTAGTGTATATGTAATTTAGGTTTTGAAGGATTAGTGCATACAATTCTAAATTAGAAAGAACTATTAAGAAAATCTGAAAACCAAAAAAATTAAAAATTTTGAAAAATCTAAAAAATTTACAGAAATTACAAACCAAAATGATCAAAATGCTGAAATTCATCAATAATTTAGACCATTAAGAGATTATGCCACCCTACGTGAACTTCATTGTAGTATTCAAAAACCTACTGTAGTGGCTAATTCATTTGAGCTTAAACATGATCTAAATGATATCAAATAATCAGTTTGGGGGATCACCAACTGAAGATCCAAATTTACATCTTACGAATTTTCTAAAATTGTGTGCTACATTTAAATATGATGTTGTATCAGATGATGCTATAAGACTTAGGTTACTTCCTTTCTCACTGAGGGATAAAGCCAAGATGTGGTTGCATTTGTTAGCACCTGGATCTATTAGAACTTGGGGTGATTTAGCACAAAAGTTCCTTGCTAAAGATTTTCCATCATAAAAAATCGTGAAGCTTAGAAATAATATTACATCTTTTAATCAGTTTGAGGCGAATCTATTTATGAAGCATGAGAATGATTTAAAGAACTCTTAAGAAAGTGTCCACACCATGCAATACCAGATTGGTTAATAATTCAAACTTTTTATAATGGATTAGCTGAATCTCGTAGATCTATTATCGATGCCACTGCTGGTGGTTCAATGATGTTAAAGCCATTTCATGTTGCTTATGCTTTAATTGAAGAAATGGCTACCAATAATTTTCAATGGCCTTCTGAGAGGGTAATTCCAAAGAAAGTAGCCAATATTCATGAATTTTATGCATTTACTATGTTAGCAAATTAAGTTACTGCAATTTCAAGGAAGTTTGACCAATTTGGAATGAATTTTTCTAAACCAATCTCTATGATTGAAGAAAATTCATTAGGCCAAATGGTAGATTCTCAAGCATCATTAAAAACTTTGAATGCCATAAATAACAAGCAGACTAACCCATATTCAAATTATTATAACCCAGCTTGGATGAACCATCCCAACTTCAATTGGAATAATACTACAGGTGGTAATAATCAGCATAGGGGGACTGGAACAACTAAGGGAATAATAATTATAGATCTACTTATCCTTCAGGTTTCAATAGTAATCCAAAATTTAAGGAGAAGAAGTTGTTTATAGAAGAAGTGATGTTACAAATGGGAAATCAATTTCAAATTAAAGGAGCTACAATTAGAAATATTGAGAATCAACTTGGAAAAATTGTAAATTCATTAAGTAATAGATCCAAGGAATACTTCCTAGTAATACTGAAACAAATCCGAAAGACCAGAATAAAGAACAAGTAAAGGCTGTTCAACTTAGAAGCGGAAGAGAGTTGGAAGGTAGGGTTAAAAAAAAAACTGAAGTAGAGAGAGAAGAAATTGAAGAATCAAAAGTGGACGCTCCAAAAGATTATGAAAGACCTATTTATCTGCTTAAATTTGACTTGGAAAAACCACCACCTCCATTTCCTCAGAGACTTCGCCAACAGAAGTTGGATAAGCAATTTTCAAAATCTTTTTAAATTTTTAAGAAGCTTACAATTAATATTCCATTTGTTGAAGCCTTTGAATAAATGACTAGATATGTAAAGTTTATGAAGGATATTCTCAACAGGAAAAGGATGATTGAAGATAATGAGACTGTTGCACTTAGTGGAGAGTGCAGTGCTATAATTCAAAAAAAGCTTCCTCAAAAGCTTAAAGATCTTGGTAGCTTTACAATTCCATGTGCGATATGAGATAGATTTAATGGTAAAGCTTATGTGATTTAGGTTCAAGTATTAACCTTATGCCATTATCAATATTTAAAAATATTGGGATTAGGAACACCTACTACTGTAACTCTGTAGTTAGCAGATCATTCAATAACATACCCTAAAGGAGTTATAGAAGGAAGATAAAGTGATTTTATAGTGCTGTATCTTTCCTGTTGATTTTATAGTGCTGGATAAGAAGGAAGATAAAGTGATAACTATCATTTTGGGGAGATCCTTCCTTGCCACAAGAAGAGCAATGATAGATGTGCAAAAAGAGGAATTAATAATGCGCATCAATGATCAAACTTTTACTTTTAACATTTCAAGATCAATGAAATATCCTAAAAAGGTAAAAATGATGAATGTTATAGAATGGATGTTATAAAATACCCGAGTAAATGCCATTTCAAAAATAATTGAAAAATCTGAAGTAAAAGATTTGGAACATGAGCAAGAAGAGGAATTAGATCAATGTGAAGAACTTTTTATGGAAGATTCAAAATATGTTCGAGAAAGTTTTGAAATTTGGGACACGATAGAAAAAGATAAATCATTTTGTCCATCAATTGAAAAACCTCCTGAACTTGAGTTGAAGTTACTTCTTGATCATTTAAAATATACATTTTTAGGAGATTCCTCTACTTTATTAATTATAATTTCCTCAAAATTAATGTTGGCAGAAGAAGAAAGGTTGATGAAAATTCTAAAAAATTTTAATAAAGCCTTTGGATAGACAATTGCTAATATTAAAGGAATCAGTCCTTCAATTTTTATGTATAGAATTCATATGGTAGAAAAATGCAAACCCAGGGCTGATCCTCAAAGGAGATTGAATTTTGTTTAGATGCTCGAATTATCTACCCTATTTCAGATAGTGCATGGGTTAGTCCAATTCACTGTGTTCCTAAGAAAGGAGGAGTAACTCTAACTGTGAATGAACATAATGAATTAATACTAACTAGACAAGTCATTAGGTAGCAAATATGCATTAATTATAGAAAATTAAACCTTTCCACCAGGAAAGATCACTTTCCAGTACCCTTTCTAGATCAAATGCTGGATTGACTAGCTGGATATAAATACTTTTATTTTCTGGATGGATATACTGGTTATCACCAAATCTAAATAACTCCTGAGGATTAAGAGAAAATAAATTTTACCACTCCTTATGGTACATTTTCTTTTAGAAGAATGCCCTTTGGTTTACGTAATGCCCTTGCTACATTTCAAAGATATATGATGACACTTTTTTGTGATTTAATTAAAAAAGGAATTGAAGTATTTATGGATAATATTTCAGTGTTTGGAACTTCATTTGACTCATGTTTAGAACATTTATCAAAAGTTCTTAAGCGCTGTGAAGAAATAAATTTAATCCTTAATTGAGAAAAATGTCAATTCATGGTAGCAGGAGGAATTGTATTAGGACATCAAATATCATAAAATGGTATGGAAGTAGATCTTGCTAAAATTCAAGTGATCACTAATTTACCTTATCCAACCAATGTAAGGGAAATTAGGAGTTTTTTAGGACATGTTGGATTCCACAGGTGATATATTAAAAACTTTTCAAAAATTGCTAAGCCTTTATGCCATTTACTAGAGAAAGATGCAATTTTCAAATTTGATGAAGAGTGCCTAAAAGCTTTGAGTTATTAAAAGAAAAATAAGTCACTATAAACAATATAGTTTCACCAGATTGGAGAAAACCTTTTGAACTAATGTGTGATGCTAGTAATTATGCTATTGAAGCTGTTTTATGACAAAGATGATAAAATTTTGAATGTAATTTACTATGCTAGTAAAACTGTTAATGAAACCCAAATTAATTATAAAACAACTGAAAAAGAGTTATTAGCAATAGTATATTTCCTTGATAAATTTAGATCATATTTAATTGGAACTCGTTGCATAGTGCATACAGATTATTTTGCTATTAAGTACC
The DNA here is from genome assembly GCA_002079205.1 of Phalaenopsis hybrid cultivar. Taxonomy (NCBI): domain Eukaryota; kingdom Viridiplantae; phylum Streptophyta; class Magnoliopsida; order Asparagales; family Orchidaceae; genus Phalaenopsis; species Phalaenopsis hybrid cultivar. The sequence continues at coordinate 155,642 of JXCR01063031.1, read as the reverse complement.
TAATGAAAAAAAAGATGCTAAATTAAGACTTATAAGATGGATTCTTCTTTTGCAAGAAGTTGATTTTATAGTAGTAGATCAGAAGGGAACTGAAAAATCAAATTGCTGATTATTTGTCCAGGCTTAAGTTAGAAAAACCACTCTATTTTGAAAAATAAATTAATGAAAATTTTCCAGATGAAAAACTATTCTAAATTAAAGAGCGGCATGTTCCGTGGTATGCCGACATTGTGAAATTTCTTGTAAGTGATATTATACCTTACGGAATGACAAACCAACAGAAGAGAAAATTTATTTCTGAAGCTAAGACTTATTTTTTGGATGACCCATTTTTATATAAAAGAAGAAAGGATCTGATTATTCGAAGATGTGTACCTTTAGAAGAAACTTATGAAATAATCCAAAAATGTCATAATTCTGATTTTTGGGGATATTTTGGTGTTGATAAAACAACATACAAAATTTCATCTAGATTTTATTGGCCTACTATCTTTAGAGATATTAATGCTTATATTAAACCTTGTGATAGATGTCAACGAGTAGGTAATATTTCTAGAAGAAATGAGATGCCCCTCAGTTTGATGTTTGGGGATTAGATTTTATGGGACCATTTATACCATCTTTCAAAAATTTATATATACTGTCAGCAGTGGACTATGTATCCAAATGGATAGAAGCTATTGCTTTACCTCAATTTGATGCTTAAAGTGTTGCAAAATTTTTTAAAACAAACATATTTTGTAGACTTGTGATGCTGAGTGTTGTCATAACTAATGAGGGAAGTCATTTTAGAAATGCCATAATGGAGAAATTATTAAAGAAATATCAAATAATTCATAGAATTGCTACTGCTTATCATCCTTAAACAAGTAGTTTTGTTGAATTATCCAATCAAGAAATTAAAATAATTATGAAAAAATCTGTAAATCCAACAAAAATGGATTGTTCAATCAAACTTGACTATGCTTTTTGGGCTTCTAGGACTGCATACAGAACTTCTATAGGAATGTCCCCATACAGGCTAATGTTTGGGAAAGCTTGTCACTTACCAGTTGAACTTGAGCATAAAGCATATTGGGCTATTAAAGAGTTCAATTATCACAAGTTTAATATGAGCATAAAGCATATTGAGAGACTCATATTTGGGAAAGCTTATCACTTACCAGTTGAACTTGAGCATAAAGCATATTGGACATAGGCTAATATTTGGGAAACTTGTCACTTACCAGTTGAACTTGAGCATAAGGCATATGGGCAATTAAAGAGTTCATTTATAATTTGAAAGATGCTGGTGAGAAAAGATTATTGCAATTAAATGAACTTGAAGAGATAAAGTTGAAAGATGCTGGTGAGAAAAGATTATTGCAATTAAATGAGCTTGAAGAGATAAGGAATGAGTCTTACGAGAGTGCTAAGATTTATAAAGAAAAGATAAAGATGTGGCATGATCGAACGATTCTTATTAAAAAATTTCAGCCAGGGCAACAAGTTTTGCTATATAATGCAAGGTTGAGATTATTTCCAAACAAACTTAAGTCCAGGTAGATGGGCCCATTTGTTGTGATGAAAGTTTATCTTTATAAAGCTGTAGATACTAAGGATCCTAAAACTGATAAAGTGTTTAAAGTGAATGATCATAGACTAAAACCTTATTTTATAGGGGATCAACATAAATTTAAGGATCGATTGATGTTGGGTCACCCAGAATAAGCACTGGTTATGTCTGGCTGACGACATAAAACCACGCACTTTGTGGGAGGCAACCCATAGTTATCACAATCTTTTGCTTTGAATGTTGTTTGTGTGTGATTAAGAAAATTTGGGGTAATATTTTCTAGATTATTTTGTGTTATTAATGATTTTAAGACTTTATTTAGTGATCTAGACATTCTAATATGAGAATTTGGACGTTAAGTTGACTGGTGCAAAATTGAGCACTGATGCTTAAGCGCCAAAATTTGGCGCTTAAGCGCAGGAGTTAAAAACCATGTACAAAATTTGAATTCTAGAAGATTTAACCACCAATTAGTTGACTAAAACATACCAAGATAGTTTTAGGATGTGTCTAGGAGTTACTAGAGGGATTTAGGCCTATAAATAAAAGGGTTTTGTGAAGGAATTTCACCCCAGATCATTTTCAGTCCTAGTCTACAAGAGAGAGAGAGAGATTTTGATAAGATGTCTTCATGTGAGATGGATTTGATGAAGAAGGAAGAGACCATGAGGAAGAAATTTATTAGTCAAAGTGCACAAGAGATGTATGACAGTTTTCTAGCCGTTAGTATTGAAGGAATATCAAAAAAGATCAAAAAGACTGAGACTATCATGACTTTACTGAAAATAAAGGTAATTGACTTTCATGTACATCTAGAGCATATTAGATGGCAATTGAAAATACAATTCAACAATACTAGCTATATAGAGGAAGCAGATAAGGAGATGTATCCTAAACAAAAATGGATTGAAGAAGATAGTATCAGAGCTCGTCACCACCGTTTGTTTTATCAACTTTATTTTCTGATTGCCCAAGGAGAGACTAATGAAAGACTGGAGTTTGTCCCAAAAAATGAATAATAGAATTAAGTTCTATGTTAGAGTTTATTTGATAGGAGTCGTTGTTTTTACGTGTTAGTGTTTGTTTTTAGTGTTTAGGAATTTTATGTGCTAATTGTTTATGATTGTTAAGTTTTCTATTTAGAGAATTTTCTCATCCAAGACTATTTGGAGTGAGAATTAAGTGTTATGTGTACTTATACTAGTTTGTGAATGAATGTTTATGCTTGTTTTTGTTAAAACTAGTATTAATTTTTGTCTCGAATTGAATTGAGTTATATTGAAGAATTTTGAGAGAGAGAAGAGTTGTAGGAGAGGAAAATAGTTATTTAAGTGTTATGAGACCATTTAGGGGTGGTTTACTTAGGATAATAGTGCATTTAACTTAAGCTTGAAAATATCAAAAATAGTGCAGTGGAGCTTAAGCGCCACATTCTCGTGCTTAAGTGCGATGTAACCTGAGAGGCAGGCGTCTAAGTGCCACTTATCCGCGCTTAAGTGGCGGTTCATGAAAATCGGTTCACAAATAATTAAAAGTAAAAAATAACCCAAAAAATTGCCATTTTTACTCTCGACGTCACCTTCAACCTCTCGAGTTTGCAATTTGGAAGTCTAGGGTAAGCTATTTTGTGGAGATTTCTTGGTGGAATTGAGAAAAAATTGCTAGATTTGGATTACTTGAGGTAAGAACTTCACTTCTTTGTAAAATTTTTGGATTTTCACCATGTATTTTGAGTACATTTGGAAGAATCCTAAAATCACTATTCATGGTGAAAAATGAGGAAAAATCTATAGAAATTGCATAGGAAATGTAGTTTATACTTATAGAAGTTAAGTTCAGTAAATTAGGCTTGATTTTTTAAGTTATTGTGGAATTTTATGAAATTTGTAGAACAACACCTAGAATGAAGAGAGGTAAAGGAAAAGTCCATTTCGATTCGAGCAAATTTGTGAGTTCTAAAGCTCAAGATAGGTATAGTGATGCTCTGCAATCACTGAAACTTATCCAGGAGCGATGTTTTAAAAGTCTAGGTGGATCCATAGAAGATCTGATGGTTCTGCTGAGGCTGAAGAATGATTCTGCTATTTTTCTACTATAGCTTTTATTTCTGTAGTTAGGGAGTTTTATGCAAACCTCCCTGAGGCTGAAAAAGATTGAGTTATGGTTTGACGAAAATTGGTACCTTTTTCACCGGAGGTAATCAATATGTTTTACCATTTACCACCTGATACTCTGTGTTTTTATGTGAATTATAGTCCGATTGAGACAAAATTAGGCAAAATCATTTCTTATTTGACTGTTAGAAGAGGACTCTAGAAGATCACAATTGAGAGGAGAGTCAACTTTGCCACGTCAAAGTTAAGTGCACCATCCAAGGAGTGGCATTATTTTATTTCTACTCTTCTATTACCAACAAATCATCTCAGGGAAGTTACTAGGGAGAGGGAGAAATTAAATTATTGTATTCAGGAAGGCAAGCTCATCAATATTGGAGCTTTAATTTATCATACTATCATCCTACTGTAGGTTTGGGATTTGCTTCCTTGATCTTTTCTTTGTGTGAGTAGGCTGAAGTGAGATATGATAGCTGGGAGGAAGTATTGTTGCCTTTGAATCCAATTACAAGTGTAAATGTGAAGTCGTATTCTGAGCATTCTATTTTTTGCTGGAGGGGAGGATTTTTAAGAAGATATGGAATGGAAACGTCTGCTACTTCTACTTCTGCTACTTCTACATCTAGACCATGTACCTCAAGAACATCTACTTCTAGATGTGAGTCCAGGGAAACTCAAGGTTAATTATTACAGAGGATGATGAACAATATCAATTTTACTGTAGATAAGGTACAAAATTTAGAAAGCTTTGCAGATCATATTGTTGGGAATAATAGAAGAAAAACTTACTATGAAGAGAAATTTCTCTTATCTTTGGAAGGCCTCATTAGGGGAAACCAAGGAGTACAATTTTCTACATATCCTAGATACCCTGATTAGGAGTCTACAAATGTCTGGAATAGCGGTGATTCTGAAGATGATGAGGAGGAGGAGTGATTTATTTTTATGTTTGTAATATGTGTTAGACTATGTGTTTTGGACTTGAGACTTGTGATGTGTTGTTTATTTTTATGTTTTGGACTTGAGACATGAAGGTTTGTGTATTGGTTTGGACTTTGTGAAGTGTGAGACTTTTATTTTGTTTAAATTATATTGTGATGTGTGTTTTTTTAGTAGTTTTAAAGTTCTAGGGTAGTAATTGTTGTTGTGTGTTGATTACTGTGTTAGTTAGTTAGAATTGAACTTATTTCTATGTCTTTTGAAAAGTTGAAAATCTTGCTAACTTTAGTTTTAAACTTTAATTTTAGAAAGCTGCTACCCTGTACTTTTCTTTTATATTATTAGTGTGTTTGTTTATATGTTGAGATTGGAAATCAAAGTTAGTGTGTTATTCTGTTTTTATGTTTATACCAACTGCTTAGAAGTCTATTGAATCTCTACATGTTGAATTAAAATGAAAATGATAGAAAATTGATAAAAAACTTATTTTACTATTATTTTTAGTTTTATACTTGTATAATTAGGATATAAAAATTCCTGTAAGCATGTTATTTCTATTTTCATTCCTGCTAATTTATATCTTTTGCTAAACTGTTTAATCTTGTTAAAAAAAATTAAGTTTTTTTGGAGGGGGAGAATGAAAAATAATTTTAAAACTTGAATTTTATTTATTCTCAAATGTGTTACAAATGAATTTGATTTGAAAAGAAAAATGACCATGTATATGAAGTTATATTAGGGAAGTAAAATTTGATTGTAGAAATGAGTAAAAGAATTTAGTTAAAATTCTAAGTGATGAAGAAAAACTTCAGTTAAAAATTTTTAGTGTAGAAAAAGTTAAATATAGTGTAACTATATTTAGTAAGAAAAATTACATTTTTGAAAAATTTAGAAAATTTAGACTTTTATTTTTAATACTTAAATTTCTTTCATTAAAATAATTATCAAAACTATTATTATGTTTATAAGTAAAAGATTTATATCAAGACTTTGCTTTAAGAAAGGAGAAGTGGAATTCAAAATTATTAAAGGCCTATCCAGATATAGTAATCCTTGCCTAAAAATAAAAAGAAAAAGAAAAGAAAAAGAAAAGAAAAAGAAAAAAAGAAAAGAAAATGATAAGATAAAAAAGAGAGAGAGAGAAAAGTAAGGGAGGAGAAGCTTGAGGATTAGTGCCAAATCAAAAATTGGTTCCACATTTGATCTTTTTAAAGTATAAAACATGAGAAACTCTTAAGCTTAAGGATATAATATAGTAAGTAAAATTATTATTAATAAAAAATTTTAAGTGAAGATAATAAAAGGACTAAATTCTAAACTTGGAGAATCTACAATATTTCTAAATTAGATAAGAACTCATATTTTCATATTTCTTAACATTAAAACTTTCTAAGCTTTAAGTTGGTCTCATTTACTAAATTTTTTTTCTAAATTTGACTACTATATTTCTAAATCTAAATTTTAATAACTCCTAAAGAAACTCATATAAATATCATACCTGTTTAGTTTTTAAAGATTGAAGTGTCACTTGAGGACAAGTAACATTTTAGGTTTGGGGGATTTTGATACACCTAAAATATATAGCATTTTTAGACACATTTTTATACATATTTTTAAGATATTGCGCTTTAAAGGAAAGTATTTGTGTGTTTTTCTTCTAGGTACAAGCAAAAATTTAAAAAATCCCAAAAGGAGTGAAAAAGGATCAAATTTGGAGCAAAAATGTGAGATTTGTGCAAAAGTGTTTTGGCGCCTAATCGCCTGATCAAGCACTTAAGTGCCAATGAAACAGAGAATGCCGTTCCAGAGGCTCCGCGCTTAAGCTCCAGAGGCAGTTATTTGGTAGTTTCTTCATTTGACTAAATTTTGAAAAGACATTTGAGGCACCTATTGGCTAAAGAGGGTGGTTATGACCTTTAGGAACGAAAATATTATTAAAAGTTTTGTGAAAGGATGCATCCCTTGGAGAATACATCAAATTTGGACACATTTTGAAGAATTTTCAAGACACCTCTTGGGAAATTTATAAAAGAAAGAAGTTGAGACATTTGAGATGGGTGCTTGAAGAGGGAGAGAGTTCTGAATCCTCCGAAGATTGTATAGAATCTTGTGGAGAGATTCAGACACCACAAAATTTACTTTTTCCTTTTTGATATTAGTTTTATTTTAAGAGTATAGAGTGTTGTAAAAGGAGAGAGATTCAAAGGAACTTCAAGAGTTTGGTGGAGGATTTGAGATAAGTTTTTATCTTTAGAGATTCAAAGGAACTTCAAGAGTTTGGTGGAGGATTTGAGATAAGTTTTTATCTTTGTTTCTAAACAAAGGAACTTCAAGAGTTTGGTGGAGGATTTGAGATAAGTTTTTATCTTTATTTTTAAACTATATTTGGTTTTAATCGAGACTCCTTGTTGGTTTGACAATGATTTCTACTTTTAAACTAAAGTATGGTTTTGTTTTCTCCATGGATTCTGAGTAGTTTCTTTTATCTTTCTCCTTGAAATGATAAGTAACTAATTTGTTGGAAGGAAGTTGTGGAGAGTATTAATCTTTAATGTTGGAAAAAGTTGTGATGATTTAATTCCATGCACTTCATTTACTTCTCGATTTGAGACATCTAGATTTTAAATTTTTTTGTGAGAATATGTTAGAGTCGGGCTGACATTGTCTCAGTCAACAATTGGAAAGAATCACATGAGGTTGTATGAATGAGAATTTAATTCGTGTGCTATAGTGCAAATAAATTGGGAAATAATCTTTGAAGGGTGTAGTGTTAGTGGACTTTAGAGTTATAGGTTGAAGCCCCAACTTGATTTATTGTTTTAGGTTCTGATATGAGATGTTAGCCCCCACGAGGAGGGAATCGAGGGAACTCTAGAGTGATAGCTGGTATCTTCCTTGCCTAGCCGATCTTCAGAACTATTCAAACTTTAAATTAGCCAATGTTCTTTATAACATCTCTGCTAAGGGTAAAGAATATTATTTCTTCTATTTGGCACAGCATAATTCCTATATTTACTACTGATTCATGAAAAGGAGAGATATTTTCATATTCTGTGCTTTTCTTTTATTTAAACTCGAGTTATTTAGAAGTTGTTACTGTTTTGTCAAAATATCAAAAATACCAAAAAGATTTGAATTTTAATTACTGTCAAATTATCTATAGTTTAAGTAATTGTCTTTTTGAAATAGAAGTTTGTTGTTTGAAAGTGCATATTGCCAATTTCCTCGTGGGATAGATATTCAAGGCTTAATTAAAAAGTCCTATATTACTTGATACGATACTTATACTTGCGTAGTATCCCAATATATATATATATATATATATATATATGAAAGAGTTAAATTCTTATTTTCTTTAGGATCAAGTTTTTGGTACTGTTGTAAAGTAAGGAAATATAAGTGAAAATATAATCTCATACATTGTTATACTGTTTCATATAATCAGTCGGGATCAGTGTCTCTTCAAAATGTGTCCACATTCAATGAATCTTCCAAGTGTTGCCTCCTTTCAAAATCCAATTGAATGTAGTTTCGTATCTATTAACCATTTCCCACATTTTCACCAAGAGAGGCTTCAAACACCTCTTCAAAATTTTTTCCAAATTTTTAAAATCATCAAGTAACTTTCTCTAGCGCTTAAGCGTGATGTATGTGGTGCTTAGGTGAGGCCTTTTTAGTTTTCCAGGGCTTAAGCGCCGTTCAGGTTGCTTAAGTGCCAGTTCTTGGCGCTAAGGTGCCACAATTCATTTGCACACCCTCTTCTTTTTTTGCTCCAAATTTGATCTTATTTCACTATTTTTACCATTTTTCATCCATTTGATTGTACCTGAAAGAAAAATACACTGATACCTTCCATTAAAGCACAATATCCTCAAAAATAGATATAAAAATGTGTACATAAATGCTATAAATTTTAGGTGTATCAATGTCTTCCACACTCCTTCACATTACTCACATTATTATGTAGTAGTGAACACTATGACTTGAATAAAGGCTTAATTCCTATGAAATATTTATCTAAGGATACCTAGTTAAACAATTATATAAACCATTGCAAAAATAAATAATGAAACCATTTTTCTACATGTTAAACCACAAGTTAACCTTACAATAGACTAGGCTCATTTACATAGAATTTAAAATAAGATACATTGTTTTTCTTTTCTTAAAATTGCAATAATTTCAAATTAACACTTCACATCTCAATTCCTGTAAAAGCATAACAATTTTAGTGTATGTTATTGAGGATAAATAAAGTTAAGCTATTTTTTTCTCCCCCCAAACTTAAATTGTAATATATTAACTAGTGCAAAACATGAATATAAGAAGTGAGAAAATAGTGCATAAATACCATCTACCACATTTATCTATCTACAAAATTAACAAACATAAGTAGGAAAGAACAAGTTTGCAATAGCAGGTAAATTACACTAAAAGGGGTAAGAAGAAAATAAATGAAATCACACCAAAAAGATTTCACAACATCTCAACATGTAGCTAAAAATAAAGGTCCACAAAAATAATTATAGACCGACTAAAATAAACTCAGTAACAAGAGTAAGAAATAAAAATATAGTTTAATACAACCACATAACAATAAATGCATATATGTCTTGTACATCCACCAAACTAGATAATATATCCATAAAAATAAATCTACTCATCATCATCACAACCCTCTTTCTCTAATTCTACCTCTATCCACCTGTTGTGCTCGTATATCTAGTAAGGTGGACAAACCACGAACTCCACTGAATTGTCCCACCAATCCACTGATTCCTTTGATACATCTCCACTTGAGTGGCATGAAAACACACAACATGATCATATTGACATTTATTTTGCCAGTCCAAATGTGCAAAATGATCAATAATACCATAGACTTTGATCTTACTAATAATAATAGTATCCTCCTTAGTCTTCGGTTGTTGTGACATCGAGGTCATGCTAGGAGAGGGTCTAAGCTGAGAATAGGAAGGACCTTGGAAAGAACTTGCTCCATGTCCAAAAATAACATGTTTATCAAATAAATTCGTATTGGTCTTAGAAATGAGATTCAAAGGATGAAGCTTCTCATCAAATCCCTCAATCATAACACGAGAATGCTGACAAAGGGTGAAAAAGGTAGAAGAGAAACCTATTCCTGAAGTAGATCCTCTCTTTTGCAGCATTGATGATAGATTGATAAATCAAAGCCCTTATTCACCTCCTCATTTCCAATGAAATCTCTTTTCATTTAACTACGTGATGCTTATATATTTTTGTAAATATATTTAGGACTAGCTAACACCTTTACTATCAGCTTATGTGTTGCTAACCAAAAGTACTACTGTCTAAAGTATACACCACTGACAGTTCAATGAAAACAATCTCCACAAGCACCTCAGATAGATGGTCTATCAAACCAACATGATAATAGAACAGGGGTCAGAAATAGGAAGTAAAAATTTAAGATGGACATGTCCTATGAACAAACTCAACATGTCTCTGGTAAATCCTTAAGTTTGATTGAGAACTAATATGTAGAGGATATGGTTGATCCTTCTACTTCGAGAGAACAAGCTAAAGTCCAATCATAATGAGAAGTCTAAAGATTTGCCTCCCTCAATCCACACAATCCTAATCAAATCAAAACACTAATAGCCTAAATATCAAGAAAAAATTACCAACAATCCACACCATAACCAACAATAAGCACAACACACTTAAAAAAATACATACTTGGGTTGCCTCCTAAAAAGCGTTTAGTTTAACGTCATCAGTCAAAGGAATCCAGATATCTAGTCAGGTTAATCCAACATTAAGACCTCATTTATTAATGGTCTCTCTCCTCCTAAATAAGGTTTAAGTCTCTGTTCATTAACTTTAAATACCCTACCATTCCTTGGATCTTTAATATTAATTGTACCATTCATCTAGATGCAGTAATCTTTTCTCACTAGCTTCTTTCATATTATAATTAAGATCCTTAATAGCCCAATAAGCTTTATGTTCTAATTCTATTGATAAATGACAAGCTTTTCCACATATGAGCCTATATGTAGACATTCCTATAGGTGTTTTACAAGTAGTCCTATAAATCCATAATGCATCATCTAATTTCAAAACAAATCTTTCCGATTAAGAATGATAGTTTTTTCTAAAACCCTTTTGATTCCCCTATTAGTACTTCTGCTAAACCACTAATTTGTGGATGATATGCTATGAAAATCATATGCATAATTCCATACTTCTTAACTAATGTTTTAATTTTTCTATTCTTAAAGTGACTCCCTCAATCACTAATGATCACTCTAGACATACCAAATCTACTAAAGATATTCTTATTTAATAATTTAGCTACACTTTGAGCATCATATTTTGGAAGAGCCGCTGCCTCAATACATTTTGAGACATAGTCCTTAGTTATCAAAATTTATAAATTTCATAAGAATGGTACAAAGGGACTCATAAATTCTAAACCCAAAACATCAAAAATCTTAATCTCCAAAGTAAAAATTAAGGGGATTTCACTACGCTTAGAAATATTGCCTACTATCTGTCATCTATCACAAGTTTTAATATATAAATTCACATTTCTAAAAAGAGTAGGCTAATAAAATCTAGATTGTAAAATCTTTTTAAGCATTTCTATCAACTCTAAAAAGGACCCCAAATTTAGAATCATGACATTGCTTGATAATTTCTAGGGTCAAATTGTGCTAGTAATGTTTTTCGACACCCTAACACGTGGCAGCTAAACTAGGAAATATGCAGGACAATCACAACAAAAGTTCTAATGGAGTCCTAAGTGTCGATCTCATAGGGAGGCATAAATTCTTATAATAATAAAATAAAGATGCAAAATCTAGACTATAGAAAACTTAAGTAAAAAAGTAGGTTGAGTTTGTATTAAAAAAAAAAAGAAACTATGTTTACTACACTATTCTTTAAACTTTAAAATTAAATCTAATGTGACTAAGCTAAGTTTAATAACTAAGGGTTCAAATTTAAGAAAGTATCCTTCCATTTAAAATGAGTTTATAGTCAGTGAATTATCCAAATTTTTATAACTTGTATTGTTCCAAATAGGAGTATTTATATTCTTTATCATATTTAAGAGCAACAAAGAACATTTCTTAAACCAGAGTTTATTCCCTAAATCTATGGTTAGGCTAGGAAGAAACTAAGCTGTCACATTTGCCTTAACTGAGGGTTAACATCTCGCTTTAGTTTCCAAACTCCTTGACCAAATTGTAGATTTTAGTCTGTCTCCCTAAAATCTCCAATTCTACGTCCATCAAAATATATTTCTCTATTTATTTGTACTCAACTTCATGAAATACATTCACATCCATGAAATTAAATGTGTATCTTACTTAATTATAGAAAGCATAGCCCTCTCAGATATGTTTTCACAACAAATTTTAACAAATCAATTGGCCAGATCGATAAGTAAATGAAGTTCAAATTTTGAATCATCACAATTAAAAAATTAAAAACTTCCAAATAGTTTCAATTCTTCACATAACTATATATCATTGTAGGGATAAGAACAAAGCAAACTACTCAAAATAAAACATAGATTTATATACATAGAAACAAGTTTACATAACAACTAAAAATAAAGTAAAACAACTTATCACAATCTCCTCTCAAACCAAATCCTTTAAAGTTCCTTTGAATCACTTTTGCTCCATACAATAACACTCAATTATCTCTTAGAAATTTAATGAAGACAAAATCTCTCACTTTTCATCTCCTCTTACAACTCTTAGAGAAAATCTTCTCTAACTCTTTCACACTCAAAACCCTTTTTCGCCACCCTTTTTCTATCATAAAATCACAATTATATAATGTAGTGTCAACTTTCCAAGATTTTCTTATGGCATCCTTTCAAAATTAATCTAAATTCAATGAATTTGTAGGAATAATCATTTTTGGTGCTTAGGCACCGAAATCAGGTGCTTAGGCGCCACCTTCTCTATAATATGATGCTTAAGCGCCTGTTCAGGTGCCTAGGCTCCACTTAAACTTTTAGAAAAACCATCTTTTGCCACCAAATTCATTTCATTTTGCTTCCTTTAAGATCTAAATGCCTAAACACAGTATACATGCAACAAAAAAATGAAAATACCTTTCTTTAAAGTGCAATATCACTAAATATGGGCATTAAAGGTATATATAAAAGTTGAATATTTTTAAACATGTCAGTACACATCTCCTTATCACTTGATCCTTACTTTTTCTATAAAGATATGGGTCATCCCAGAAGTAATATCTCATGTCATGTATGAATTTCTTCTATTGATAGTATGTCATGCTCCAATTCTACTGGTAAGCAGTGGAGATCTGATGTTTAATATCATATTTTCAAATATTTTCTCTATTCTTTTACTCCTAAAATAAGATCCCCCATCCATAATTATTACTCTTGGCATTTCATATCTTGTAGGAATAATTTTTAGTAAAAATTTTAAAACATCCGAGCTTCACATCAAGGCAAAGAAATAACTTCAAACCATTTTGAAACATAGTCTACTGCAATTAATATATATAAGTTTCCGAAAGAGGGTACAAATGGTCCCATAAAATCCAATTCCCATATATCAAAAATTTCAACTTCCAATGTAAAATTTAGAGGCATTTCATTTCTTTTTGAAATATTTTCTACTCGTTGACAACAATCACATGCTTTTATATAAGTATTAACATCCTTAAATAAATTATGCTAATAAAATTCAGATTATAAAATTTTGTATGCAGTTCTGTCATTTCCAAAATCTCCTACAAATTCAAAATCATGGCATTTTTAAATAATTTATTGGGTTTCTTCATAAGGTACACAGATCCAAATAAGTTGATCTTATATTGCTTATACAAATATGAGTCATCCCAAAAGTAAAACCTTACATCGTGAATAAATTTCTTCTATTGTGTTGTCATTGCATACGATAAAACATCATCAACAATAAAGTTAACTATGTTTGTATACCATGGTGTTTACTTTTCATTATAAGTGTATAGTTTTATATCAAGAAAATTTTTCTTAATTTCACTTTCAAATTGCATGATTCTTTTTGCTCCAGCATAGATAAATGGTCAGCTGTTTGATTATCAGTTCCATTCCTAACTACTACAATAAAGTCAAATTCTTGCATTAGAAAGATCCATCTAATTAATCTTGGTTTCGCTTCCTTATTTTGCATCAAATATCTTATAGCAAAGTGATCAGTATGTACAATACATTTAGCTTTGATTATATATAACTTGAACTTATGAAAAGCATATAAAATTATTAATAACTCTTTTTCTGTAGTGGTATAATTAATTTGAGCTTCATTAAGAGTTTTACTAGTGTAATATATAATTTTAAAAATTTTGTCATATGTTTTCCCTAAAACTGTTCCAATCACATAGCATCGCACATTAGCTCAAATGGTCTCTCCCAATCAGGTGAAGCTATTGTAGGGGTAGTGATTAATTTTTATTTTAATAATTTAAAGGCATTTATGCACTCTTGGTTAAAATCAAATTTTACGTTTTTTTTTCTAAAAGTTAGCATAAAGGCTCAGTGATTTTTAAAAATTCATTAATGTATCACTTGTAAAAACTAGCATGTCTTAAAAACTTCTAACCCCACTCATTATAGTCTGACGAGGTAGTTTAGCTGTAACTTGAATTTTCGTCATTTTTACCTCCATACAATTTTTAGAAATTTTATGCTCAAGTACAATTCCTTCTGCAACCATAAATTGACATATCTTTAAATTTAATACTAAATTTGTCTCTTCACATCATTTTAAAACTTCTTCTAAATGATTTAAACATGATTTTAATGAAGTTCCAAAAACTAAAAAGTTATCCATAAAAACTTCTATCCCTTTTTTCAATTAAATTGCAGAAAATAGATATCATAAATCTTTAAAATGTTGCTGGTGCATTAAATAAACTGAAGGACAATCGTCTAAAAGCAAAAGTATCCTAAGGACTAGTGAATGTTGTCTTTTCTTGATCCTCAAGAGCAATAGAAATTATGTGATAACCATCATATCCTTCCAAAAAGTTGAAATATCCAAGCCCAGCTAGCCTATCTAGCAATTGGTCCAAAAAGGATAGAAGAAAGCGATATTTCTTAGTGGCGGAATTTAATTTTCTATAGTCAATACAAATTTGCTAACCACTAACTTGTCTTATTGGTATCAATTCATCATTTTTATTTACAGTTACAGTCACACCCCCTTTCTTTGGAACACAGTGAATTGGACTAACCCAAGCACTATCTGAAATAAGATAAATGATTCCGACATTTAACCATTTAAAATTTATTTCTTAACTTCTTCTTTCATCATATGATTTAACATTCTTTGAGGGTCATCTCTTGGTTCATGATGTACTTTGAGGGTCAGCTCTTGGTTCATGATGTTCTTCTAATATATTTTTCGTGGTGTCCAACAGCTCAAATTTTTCTGAAACATAATCTAAATCCTCATTACTTACTTGAATGGATTTATCTTGCTTTTTATCTTCATATTTATGCTTAAAATGTCATTCTCTAACTTCTATTCAAAATTAGTTGTGAAATAATTGTTACTTAAATAATCACTTCTTCTCATTCTGAAGCATTCATCATCTCTTCCTTTTGTTGGGTATTTCATTGATTTTGATATATTAAATGTAGCTTCTTGATCATTGACACTCATGGTTAACTCACCTTTTTGTACATCTATCACAGCTGTTCCAGTGGCAAGAAAAGGTCTCCCTAAAATTATTATTATTCCAACATAAGTTAGCCTGATTTTTCAAACCAGAATTGTAATAATTAGAATATGGGTTATTAGGTTGATTATTTATTGCATTCAAAGTCTAATATGATGATTGAAAATCTATCATTTGTCCCAATGAATTTTCCTCAACCTTAAGAGGTGTTTGAGATAAATTCATTCCAAATTAGTCTATTTTATTTCATATTATAGCAATTTGAGAAGCCAAAAGGGACATTGCATTAGAATCATTAACATTGGCTAGTTTAATAGGATTTACCCTTTTAGAGGGCCATTGAAAATTTTTAGTAATCATCTCTTCAATTAAAGAATATGCTTTATCGAATGGTTTTGACAAAAAATAAACCACCAATAATAGCGTCAATGATAGATCTAAGAGATACCACTAATCCATTATAAAATGTTTGGTTTATTAATCAATTAGGTAAAGCATGGTGTAGAAACTTGCTAAGTAGATCTTTAAATTTTTACCAAGCTTTGTATATTGATTCCCTTTCAAATTCACAAAAAGATGGGATAATGATTCTCAGCTTAGCAGTTTTTGATGGTGAGAAATATTTAACCAAAAATTTCTGAGAAAAATCTCCCCAAGTTCTGATAGAACCATGTGCTAATGAGTTTAACCACATCTTAGCTTTATTTTATATTGAAAAAAGGAAAAAATTTAAGTTTGACATCATCATCTAACACTCTGTCATATTTAAATATAACACTCAATTTTAGAAAACTAGTAAGATGTAATTTAGGAACATCAGATGGTGTTCCCCCAAATTAATTATTTTGTACCGTTTGGATTATAATAAGTTTATGTTCAAATGAATTAGCCGCTACAACAGGAGTTTGTATAGTCATGTGTATTTCATCTGCTGTAGGATTAACATAATCTCTTAAAGGTCTCTGTTGATGTTCATTTTTCAATAAATTGATTATTTAAGTTGTTTGCCATTTTGTTCAAATTGTTAAGTTCTTTTTGTTGTTTTTGAATTTTTAATATAGTTCTTTCTAATTCAAAATCATAAGGTATTAATCCCTTAGATCCTAAACTATGCAAAAAAAAAATAATTCTAAATAAAACGCTCACACAAGAACTTATATATATTTATTAATCGATGAACTATGTCTATTAGTTATAATAAGGTATTTTAAGTTACAAAGTAATTTTTTGTTACCTCCCCGTCAATGGCGCCCAAAACTTGTTGAAAATTATGCTAGTAATGTTTTTTGACACCCTAACACACGTAACAGCTAAACAAGGTAATATGCAGGACAATCACAACAAAATTTTACTTCAGTATAATCAATTTCTCTTTTAAAAAATTAAAGCTTCCACTCCTGGTTAATTAAAGTATATTTTTAATTTTAAATAATAGTTAGGTTGTAAATGCAAGTGTACATATCACACATCAATAAAGGGCTCTAATGGAGTCTTAAGTATTGATCCCACAAAGAGGTAGAAATTCTTATAATAACGACACAAAGGCATAATATCAAAAATATAGAAATCTTAAGTAAAAAAGTAAGTTGAAGTTTGTATTAAGTAGCTAAAGAAATTATGTTTACAATAATAATCTCTAACATCAAAGTTAAATCTAATGTGACTACTCTATGTTTTATAACTAAGGGTTTAAATTTTAGAAATTATCCTTCCCCTTTATAATAAGGTTATAATCAATGAATTATCCAAATTATCATAAATTGAATTATGTCAGGAGCAATTATATTCTTTATCTGCTTTATAAGCTACGAAGTATATTGACTAATTTAGAGTTTATTCCCTGAATCCGCAGTTAGGTTGGGAAGATACTAAGCTCTCACTTTGGAGTTCCCACGTTCCCCTCACCTGAGAGCTAACATCTCAATTTAGTTTCCAAACACCTGGACCAAATTGGGGATTTAAGTCTGTCACCCTAAAATTACCTATTCTATGCCCATCAAAGTATATTTCCTTATTTATTTGCACTGAACCCCATAGATTACTTTCTCATCCATGAAATTAAATGTGATTTTTTACTTAGTTGTAAAAAGCATAGCCCTCTCGTATCGTATGTTTTCACAAAAAAATTTTAACAAATCAATTGGTCAGATCTATAAGTAAATGAAGTTCAAAGTTTGAATCATCACAATTAAGACATTAAAACACTTCCAAACAAATTTTATTCTTCACATAACTATATCTCATTATAGGGAGAAGGACAAAGCAAACTACTCAAAATTCATGAGGAAGATACAACAAAACATAGATTTATATATATATAAACAAGTTTACACAACAACTAAAAATAAAGTAAAACAACTTATCTCAATCTCTTCCCCAAGCAAATCCTTTGAGGTTCCTTTGAATCACTTTCTCTCCTTACAATATCACTTAATTCTCTTATAGAAATATAATGAAAAGAAATCTCTCACTTCCCCTTCCTCTCACAACTCTTAGAGAAAATCTTCCATAACTCTTTTCACACACTAACACCCTTTTTTGCCCCCCTTTTTCTATCATAAAATGAGTGTTATATATTGTAGGGCTGAATTTCCAAGAGTTTCCTATGACAACCTCTCAAAATTTGTCCAAATTCTATGCATTTGGAGAAATAATTGTTTCTGGTTCCAAGGCGCCAAAATTAGTCTCTTAGGCGCCACCTTCTCTATATTCTGGCGTTTAGGCACTAATACGCCTAAAATATACAGTGCTTTTAGACACATTTTTATACCTATTTTTGAGATATTACGCTTTAATTGAAGGTATTTTTGGGTTTTTCTTTCAGGTACAGGTAAAAAGGTGAAAAATACTTAAAAGAGTGAAAAAGGATCAAATTTGGAGCAAATAGGTGAAAAATTTGCAAAAGTGTTTTGGCGCCTTAAGCGCTGGGTAAACAAAGAAGGCTGCGCCTAAGCACTAGAGGCACTGTGCTTAAGCGCGAGTGGCAGTTATTGGACGAGTAAATTTGGTTTTTGTCAATTTTGAAGAGGTTTTTGAGGCACCTATTGACTTAATAGGTTGTTACAACCACCATGGACAAAAATTATTACAAAAGGATGCATCTCTCTGGGAAATACATCGAATCAAGACACATTTTGAAGAGATACCAAGGCACCTTTTGGAGAATTATAAAAGAAAGAAGAATGGGACTTTGAAAGAAGTCCTGAAAGTAGAGGAAAAGTTTTAAAAGTTTAAAAATTGTGGGGTTAGTTGGAGAGATTTTCAGGCTTTTATTTTAGTTTTATATTAAGAGTGTTGTAAATGAGAAGAGATTCTAAGGAACTTCAAGAGTTTGGTGGAGGACTTGAGATAAGTTATTATCTTTTGTTTTAGACTACTCTTGGTTTTAATTAAGACTCATTGTTGGTTTGACATTGATTTCTACTTTTAAACTAAAGTTTGGTTTTATTTTCTCCATGGATTTTCAGTAGTTTTCTTTATCTTTCTTCTTAAAATGATACGTAATTAAGTGTTGGATGGAAGTTGTGGAGAGCATTCATCTTTACTGTTGAAAGAAGTTGTGATGATTTAAATCAATGTACGTCATTTACTTCTTGATATGACCAATATAGATGTTAAAATTTATTGTGAGAACATGTAAGAACCTGGCTGGTATTGTCTCAATCAACAATTGGAAAGAATCACATGAGGTTGTATGAATGATAATGTAGTTCATATGATTGAGTGCAAATAAATAGGGAAATATTCATTGAAGGTTGTAGAGTTAGAAGACTTTAAAGTGACAGGTTAAAGCCCCCAACTTGGTTTATTGTTTTAGGTTCTGATACGAGATGTTAGCCCTCAGGTGGAGGGAATCGAGGGAACTTTAGAGTGAGAGCTAGTAACTTCTTTGCCTAGCCGATCTTCAGAACTATTCAAACATTAAATTAGCCAATGTTCTTTATAGCATCTCTGGTAAGGGCAAAGAATATTATTGCTCCTATTTGGCATAACACAATATGCATACATCCACAACAGAAATCCTGTACTTATTACTGATTCATGATAATGAGAAAGATATTGTCATATTTAGTGCATTTCTTCTTAAAAACTCAAGTTATCTTTTTAAGTTTGTACGTTTTTTTGTCAACATATTAAAATTACCAAAAATATTTAAACTTTCTTTAATGCAAAAAAATCTTTAGTTTAAATAATTATCTTTTTAAAAATAGAAAGTTTTCCAAAAACTACATATTGCATTTCTTCCCTGTGGGTTCGATATTCAGGTCTTAATCAAAAAGTCCTATATTTCTTGATAACGATACGTATACTTGCGTAGTATCAGAATATATATAAATTAATAGTTAAATTCTTATTTCTCTTTAGGATCAAGTTTTTGGTTTTGCTGTGAAATAAGAGAATATAAGTGAAAAATATAGTCAAAATTATTGTTACACTGTTGCATATAAGTAGTTATCGGGGATCACGCACCTTATCAAATGCCTAGGCTCCAAATCAACTTTTACAAAAGCTCCTTTTACCTCCAAATTCCTTCATTTTTGCTTCCTTTAAGCTTCAAATGCCTAAAATTAGTATACCTGCAATAAAAATATGAAAATACCTTTCTTTAAAGTGCAATATCACTAATGGGCATTAAATGTATATATAAAAGTAGAATATTTTTAGGCATGTCAGCACACATCTCCTTATTGCATGATCCTTACTTTATTTTATAAAGAAATGGGTCATCCCAAAAGCATTATCTAGCGTCATGTATGAACTTCTATTGATGGTATGTCACGTAGAGGGAAAAATATCACTTACTATAAAATTTACAATGTCAGCATACTATAGAATATTCCACTCAATAATAGCAAACTGTTGCTCATCAGAAATTTTTCATTAATTTTATCGTCATAAATATATGTTTCTCCCTGATATAGTTTTGATAAATGATTAGCTAATTGTTTATCCGAACCATTCATATCCACTACTTCGATATCAAAATCTTGCATCAAAAGGACCCATTTAATCAATCTTGATTTGACATCCCATTTTAATAAAAGATTTGTAATAGCAAAATAGTTAGTGTGAACAATACATTTTGTTCCAATCAAATAGGATCTAAATTTATCAAAAGTATATACATTAGCTAATAGCTCCTTCTCAAAAGTTGTGTAATTTATTTGTGCATTGTTAAGGGGTTTTTCTGGTACATTATATAACTTTAAACATTTTCTCGTACCTTTATCTTAAAACTATCCCAATAAAGTAGCCACTAGCATCACACATTAGCTCAAATGGTTTCCCAAATAAAAGCAGTGACTTATTTTTTTTTCAGAATATTGAAGGTCTGTAAGCAGTCATGGTCGAAATTAAATAGGACACCGTTTTCTAAGAAGTGGTATAAAGGGTTGGTAATTTTGGAAAAATCCTTCATATATCGCCTATAGAATTCATCATGTCCTAAAAAACTTCTAACTCCTCTTGCAGTAGTAGGTGGAGGCAGTTTTTCACTAACTTAAATTTTTGTTGGGTTTTCTTCCATTCCTTTTTCAAATATTTTATGTCCTAATAGAATACCTCCCAAAACCATAAATTAACACTTCTCCCAATTCAGAACCAAATTCACTTCTTTACAACGTTTCAATTCCTTTGCTAAATGATCTAAACCAGAATCTAGTGAAGGCCCAAACACTAAAAAGTCATCCATAAACACTTTAATTCATTTCTCAATTAGATTAAAAAAATACATCATACACAACTAAAATGTAGCATGTGCGTTATATAACATAAAAGACATTCTTTAAAAAGAAAAAACCCCATAAGGACTTGTGAATGTTGCTTATCTTGATCCTCAAAAGTTACAGATATCTGATGACACCCTCAATATCCATCTAAGAAGCAATAATATGGATGGACAGCTAGCCTATCCAACATCTGATCTAGAAAGAGTAAAGGAATGTGGCCATTCCTTTAGGAATAATTTAATTTTCTTTAATCTATACACATATGCTACCCAGTGACATGTTTAGTTGGAATTAGTTCATTTGTTCATTAACAGTCACCGTAACTGCCCCTTCTTAAGAACACAGTTAATAGAACTAACTCAAACACTATCTGATATAGGATATATAATTCCCGTGTCTAATAGTTTCATTATTTCATTTTTAATTACTTCTTCCATAATAGGATTTAATCTACTTTGAGGATCTTCTTGGGATTTATGATTATCTTCCATCAGGATCTTATGCATATAAATAGAGGGACTAATCCCTATTATATCTACTATGGTCCATCTAAAAGCTTTCTTATAATTCCTCAAAATATCCATTAATTTTTCCTCTTGCAAATGAGCCAAATCTGAGGATATGATAACAGGTAATGTAGATGACTTCCTTGAGTAAGCATACTTTAAGTGTGCAGGAAGCATCTTCATCACAAGTTCAGAGGGTTCCACAATATAAGGAATAAGAAGTTTACTAGTTTTAATCATATCTTGAATCTCAAATCACTCCTAAGAAAATTATTAATCATCAGTGATCAATATGGCTGATTCATTTTGAAAGTCCTTAACTTCCTCATCATCCAAATCTAGCTCTATTAATTTATCATCATAACTTTCTCAGAAATGGCTACTATATAAAAAATAAATTAAGTCCATTTGAAAACACACATCTTCATTCCCTTTAGACGGACACCTTAAAGAATTCAATATATTAAATGTTACCTCCTGATTGCTTACTCTCATAGTTAATTCACCTTTTTGCACATCTATCATAGCTCATCCAGTAGCTAGGAAAGGCCATCCTAAAATGATTGGAATTTCTTTATCTTCCTCCATATTCAACATAATGAAATCAATAGAGAAGATAAACTTATCCACCTTAACTAAGATATCTTCTGTAACCCAGATAAGTGATCAATCAATCAGCTAGATGAAGGGCTACAATACTAGGAGACACTTATTGTAAGCATAAACTTCTAAATATATATAATGACATAAGGCTTATACTTACTCCAAGATCACATTCTCAAAATATACTTCTCCTATTGCACAAGGAATAATAAAGCTCTCAAGAACCTTAAGTTTTTTAGGAAGCTTCTTCTGAATGATTGCGCTGCACTCTTCACTAAGTGCAACTATCTCGTAATCTCCAAACTTTCTTTTTTATTATGAATGTCTTTCATGAACTTTACATAACTAGTCATTTGCTCCAAAGCCTCAGCAAAAGGAATATTAATAGTTAGCTTCTTAAGTAATTCCAAAAATTTTGAAAATTGTTGATCCAGTTTTCGCTTTTGGAGACTTTGAGGAAATAGAGGTTGTGATTTATTCTTAGTTAATCTTAGTTGGAGAGTCTGGTTTCTCTATGTCCTTGAAAACATTATTTAAAGGTTTTTCATGTTCTATAGCTTCTTTTTCTTATTCAAAATCTTTCCGAACTACATCCTCCAAATCTCTTCCACTCCTTAATTGGACAACTTTCACATGCTCACTATTCTTCTCCTTAGGGTTAATTTAAGTGTTATTTGGAAGAGTTCCTTAAGGTCGATTTCTTTGTGAATTAACAATCTTGTCAAACTAGTTTTCTATGTTCCATATAGCTGCACCTTGACTTTACATTTGATTCCCACTTTCAAAAAAAAAAAAAAAACAAAACAACAATTTTTAAAATTAAACTTAAACATTTAAAAAAAAATAAACAAACATATTTCATCCTTTTGAATTTACGGGAGTCCCTCGGACAAGGTAACCTACCATTGCTAACGAGATCTCCTCAGTTTAAATGGGTTTAACCACTTATTTAAACTAAGTAAATTCAAATTAAAATATTATCGAGGGAACCATGGGATCCTAAACGGTGTCACTCTGATCAACTTTAACCCCCTAACACTTGAACAATAATAAAACCTATCACATAAACTGTAAAATCATAAACCTTGAACCTAGAGCTGTCACTTCAATGAGGAGCATGGAGCTAACTCCGTGGGCAACACAAAAAAAAATGTACAGAAGAGCAAATTTGAGAGACCAAAACTGGATCTACAATAGCACATCTTTTCTTAGAAACAAAAACACTTCATATAATTTCAAGATAGCTCATCTAGTATGCCATAAATTCTCAACTTATCTTTAGGCCTTTACACAACCATGTTGTGTAATTGAATCCCTAACTAGCTTTAGGCTACGAGGTTATCGTTCGTTAAGACATAAACCCTCATATCTTCCAGGATATTTGTATGACCAAAACATGCAAATGTAAGCCCTAAATATTAAAATTAGTAGGCTGAAACATTAAAAAACATTTCTTAAAATCAAAGCCAAATAATAGGATAGCTTAAGAAGTCACCGAGTTTCCCCTCAGATCAGTGACATCTCCTACCTTTCATTCTTTTGGATTCCTGAGAATACTATTCCTTTTATGATCCATTCCCTTTCAAATTTTCAACATCCAATCTTGAAAACTTAAACATTGAAACTCTTGAAGTCAAAACCACTAAAGTAATTTGAGAGTATTCTTAAGCAAATTCAATTTCTTAACATGTAATTAACTATAGGTGCTTGCCTGTATAGGTAACATTGGAACCTAGCTTAAAATAAACATAGTTTAATCTTTTATATTAAATAAGGGAACTTTTCGTTCAACATAAAAAGGTTTAGTAGACCAAATGGATGTCATAAATTCTTTAGTTTATTTAATCAAGCCTCACTATCAAACAATGTGTTATTCTTCGGGATAGGTACACCATTTGTGATATTGTGATCATTTATTTAAACTATTGCATATGTGACATCAGTTTGGTCTCCTATTTTCAAAATTAAAAATGCCTCTTTTCAAAGTTATATATATATATATATATAAAATTAAAAATGCCTCTTTTCAAAGTTATATATATATATATATATATATATATATATATGGTAGTTACATAAGAAGCTGGTTACTAGTCTCAAAACTTAAAATCATCAAGTTTTTGGTAATGTACACTAGAAGGTGTTGGAAGCTCAAAAAATGGTGGACCAGTTAGAGGCTCAAGTTATTGGTAGTCCTACTCCTATGGACAATGTCGCTCAAGCACCCTTGTCCTTGTTGGACTCTCTTAATCTGGAAGAATCCCTTCTTCAACTGAAAACCAATGATATTTCTTTTATTGTTGGGGATAAAAACACAAAGTATTTTCATGCCACCTTAAAACACACAAGAAACATAAATAGCATTCTGAAGATAAAGACTGCTATTGGATATTGGTGTTAATGTTGTGAGCTACTTCATTGAGCTTTATCAATCTACTATGTAGGTTACTCAAGTGGACCCAAATGTTTTTAGTGATGGAAACAACTACATCTCTAACCTTTCTTTATCCTATCCCCCTGATGAGGATGAAATTCTTTCTGCTTTCAAATCCATATGCCTTAACAAAGCTCCTGGTTCTGATGGTTTCTCCTCGACTTTCTATGTCCATTGTTGGGATATCATTAAAAAAGATGTGATTCTTGTTGTTCAAAGCTTTTTCCTTGGTGAAAACCCTGGTAAGTTTTTCAGCTCTACTTAAATTATTCTTATTCCCAAAGGAAATGATAAGCACTCATGGGACAATTTTCGGCCTATATCTCTTACTACTATTCTCTCCAAAGTTTTGAGTAAGATTATTATGAATCGGGTTCTGCTGGATATCTCCCAATTAATTTCTCCACAACAATCTTCTTTTATTAAAGGTAGAAAAATTATTGATAACATTATGTTGGCTCGAGAAATGATTTAAGACCTTGACAAAAAACATAGAGGGGGTAATATGGTCCTTAAGCTTGTATCAAAAAGGCTTTTGACACTATTAGCTAGGATTTCATTCTGAATGTCCTGCATGCTAAAAGCTTTCACTAAAATTTTTGTTCACTAATCAAAAGATGGTCTGTCAACAATTACTATAGTGTTCTCGTCCATAGAAAAGCCCGCGATTTCTTTTTTGCTTACAAGGGCATAAAGCAGGGAAATCCTCTCTCTCTAACCATCTTTATTATTGATTTTGATTACCTCTCTAGGATTGTCAATAATTTTCATGGCCTCCATCCTCATTTATAATATTCTCATAAGTCCAAAATCTTGGTTAGTCACCTTGCCTATGCTGATGATGCTATTCTTTTCTCTAATGCTAGCAAGTCTGCCATGAAGACCACTATGCTCCTCTTGCAAAATTTTCAACAAGCTTCTGGTTTGATTTTTAACTTGGTTATGTGTTCTCTTTATTTTGGCAAAGCTGTACTTCATAACATTCAAAATCAGGCTTCCAATTTTACCAATTGTAAGACAGCTAATTTACCCCTCAAATATCTTAGTGTGAAGATTCTTAGGGGAAGAAGAAAAGGTGTGCGAATGAATGAAATTGTTGAAAAGGTAAAATCTAGGATTAATGATTGGAGAAACAAATTTATGTCCAATGGTGGCAGGCTCACCTTAATGAAAAGTGAGCTTTATACTCTAAGTCTCTATGCCATGCAAGTTCTCAAAACCAAAAAGAGAACTCAAAAACCACTTGAAACACTTTTTAATAATTTCCTTTAGAGTGGTTCTTGTTCTTCTAAATTTTGGACCAACTGGCATCACATTAGCACACCTCTTGCCTTTAAAGGTCTTGGTGTTGAAACTTTGCTACAAATTATAGATAAAAATATGTGCAAGATTTGGTTCAAATTTCATGTTGGGAAGTTCCTTTGGGCTTAATTTATGTTTCATAAATATTGTACTAATGAACATCCCTCCACGGTTACTTGGACGATCGGAGATTCTAAAATTTGGAAGGGAATTACTCTTGTCAGATCTGCGGCTTCCCAGTTCATTTTTTATGTTGTGGGGATAATAAAATTTCCTTTTGGCATGACTTTTGGGCACCTGTAATCTTACAAATTCACCACACTCCATCATTGATACAAATCTCACAATTTCTGATTTGTGGTTAAATGGTAACTGGGACTTGCCTAAGCTTATTCCTTGGTTGGGGAGGAGGCCAACTCTATTGCTAGAATTCCTATCTCTATTGATACTAAATATGTGCCTATGTGGAAATTATATTCATACACTTCTATCACTAAAATGTTATATTCACACACCTACAACTTTCCTAAAAGGAACTGGAGCCCTTACATATGGCATCAATATCTTTCCCCTTCTAATGCTTTCTTCCTTTGAAGATTTCTAAAGCATTGGCTTCCTCTTGATGATATTTTGAAGTTAAAAGGGTTGAGGATGGCTTCCTATTGTTATATATGTAATAAAGAGGCTGAGTCACCTCAACATGTTTTCTTTGCCTGCCATTTTGCTAGATCGGTTTGGGAGGAGGTTGGCAGATTTTTTGGTATTACTTGGCCTGCACCTCTAAACTTAGAAAGTATTCTTTATACTTGGAAGGAAGTTGGTATTTTTCACAAAAAAAATTGCTTTACTTTCTTATTACCACTTTGTGGTTCATATGGATGGCTAGAAATAACCATAAATATCAGGGTTTTGGATCTACTATTTTTACTACTGACTCCTATACTCTGGCTAATTATTTTAAAGTTATGATAATTTTTGGTGCCTCTAACAATGTCTCTAGCTGTACCCCCTCTTCCTGGAGTGGCCGGAGACTAACTTTAATTAGTTGGTCACCACCATCTTGTGGTTGGATTAAGGTTAACATTGATGGAAGCTATACTATTAGTAATGCTAGTATGGGTGGTCTTATTCGGGACACCAATGTGATGTGTTTAGTTTTTTGCCTCCTCTTGTATTGCTTCCTCTCCTTTGGAATCTGAGGCCACGGATGGACTTTCGGCATTGCAAGTGGCTTTCTCTCTTAATCTTACTAGGTTGATCTTGGAGACTGATTCTCAAAGCTTTTTTAAAATCTTAATAGGGCAATTAGCTCCTGTTTGACATATTAAAATATTGATAAAATTTATCTTACATATTAGAGATACAAATAAACTTCTTATGCAATATAGTTTTATACATCGTGAAGGCAATAGCCCCGTGGATTGGCTTGCCAAATTTGGGCTTAACAATGTGCTGGTTGGCAATGTTGCCCCCTCCTTTCTTAACACTCTTATAAAAAGTGATCTTCAGGCTCCCTATATTTGTCTCTAACTTCTCAGTATTGCCTTATGGTTTTATTACGAAGGGATGGCTTATTTGGATTTGGGAGCTTGTTGATGAGACTCCCATTTATTTTTTGATTTTGTTTGTTAATAGAGAAACTATAACCTGGGTGTTTTATTATTGCAGGAACAATGGATTAAGTTATATATACCATGTGCTAACTATTGTTGGGGATTTCTATGATTTGTTATACTTCCAGCCCGTAATCTGCAGTTGGTTTTGTATCACTGACCCCCCCTCTTTTGAGCAACACCATCTCTGCATTAATGGTTTTCTGTTACTTTTTTCTGCCATATTTTATTATTTTAATTGATGAGGAATGTGGTCATTATTGGAGGTTCCCTCTGATTATTGGGTTCACTGCTTCTTATGAGGATTGGCATTTAATATTCTTGAATGGCTATAGTTTGCGGTCAATGCTCTTTGCATGATTTTCTAAGGTTTATTTTTGCTAGTCTATTAACACTTTGCATGCTCAGTGGTTGCATCTTTTAGTAGAGATCCCCTTGCAAATTTTGGAGGCCCATGGCTCCATATTTATTACTATACCTGCACTGTCTTTCTGAAAATTTGAGTACATATGTTTTTTCACCTCTACTTCAGTGATCTTCATTCGGGGATGCCTTAGTTTCACTCTCACTACATCAGTAATGAGGAAGCCTTGGTTTTTACGGATCTTCTCTTTAATGCTCTACTAACAAAACCATTTTGCATTTGTTTTGATTTACAAGTCCTTTCCTCAGGTTATGAGATGCAGTTATATTGATATTTGTTTTGATTTACAATATCTCAAAAAACTTGGAAAATTGTTAATCAAGCTTTTTTTGTCTAATCCTTTAAAGAAAAAGAGGTGGCGGTCTTTTTGAATCAATTTCACTTAGAGAGCAGGTTGTTCTTTATCCTTAGAAATATATTTTTTAAGTTTTTCAATTTCTTCAGTTTCTCTCTCAACTTTAATCTCTTTTTTATGTTTCCACTCCTACGTTAAATAGCATTAATTTGTTCTTGTTCTTTACTCTTGTCTTTTGGATTTATCTCAACATTACTAGGAAATGTTCCCTGTGGTCTATTGCTAACTGCGTTAGCAATCTATCCCAGTTGATTCTTAATATTTATTATTGTAACACCTTGACTTTGTAATTGATTCCTTATTTGTAAAACTACTTATTCTATAGACAAATTCTTTTCCTTAAATTGTTGACTACTCAATTCAGGAGGAAAAGAAGGTCGATAGTTAGAACTACCCTGCTTGTTCCAGGTTCTTATTAGGTTTGCTTAAGTTTCCCCCCATCGTTGATTTCAACCACCAAAATTTTTATTATTCCAGTTAAAGTTAGGGTGGTTTTTCCAACCTGGGTTATAAAAGTTAAGGGTTATTGGGTTAATTAGTGATTACATGTAAAGTTTCTAATGATTGAGAATCCGTCAATTGTCCTAATAAAATTTCCTCACTCACTTGAGGCGTTTGAGAAAATTTTATTACAAAATTATCTAATTTTCTAGATATCGTGGAAACTTGAAATGCCTAGATAGATATAACATCATTATCATGAATACTAGCTACTATCTTAGGATTTACCATTTCGGAAGGCCTTTGAAACTTTCTAGTAGCCATCTCTTCAATTAAAGCATAAGCTTCATAAAAATGTTTTGACAATAAAGACCTTCTAGTAGTGATATACCTAAAATATATAGAATTTATGTACATATTTTTATACCAATTTTTAAGGATATTGTGCTTTGGTGGAAGGTATTTGTGTGTTTTTCTTTCAGGTACAATTAAAGGGATGAAATATGATGAAAGGACTGAAAAAAGATCAACTTTGGAGCAAAAATGAAGAAGCTGTGAAAAAGAACTGTGGCATCTAAGTACCCAGGACAGACGCTTAAGGTCTAGGAGATAGAGAAGGTTGTGCCTCAGCGCCAAAGACCTCACACTTACAGGCCATGTAGTAAATGATGATAATTGAGGGAATTTTAGGCAAATTTCAAAGGGGTGTTTGAAGTAACTTTTATTGAAATTGTAGATTACAGTTAATGGGTACGATAATATATTGAAAAGGCTCTTGAAAGGAAGAAACCCTTGGAAGATTTGTTGAATGTGGACACATTTTGAAGAGACACCAAAGGACCTTTTGGAAAACTATAAAAAAGAGGACTTGGATTGAATTGAAAAAGAGGAAAAAGAGGAGATAAAGATAGATAGAGATATAGAAGACTTAGGACACTTTTAGAGAGTAGAAAGTAAGGAGTTCTAGGATTTTATTTACTACTTTTTCTCACTTTTCTCATTCTTAATGAAAGAGAAACTGATTAGATAGTTCTAAGTAAGAATCCATTGTAGTTTGTTAGTGAGATAAAGAGATTTTAACCCTCTAGGTCTGGGCGACCAGATCTAGGGAGTATTGTGAAGAGGAAGAGATTCAAAGAATATCAAGAGTTTGATGGAGAGGAAATTGAGATAAGTTTTTATCTTTGTGAATATATTTGATTTTAATTTAGACTTCTTATGTTTTTATATGATTTCTACTTTTAAACTTATTTTTTGTCATATTTTCTCCATGAATTTGGAGTAGTTTTCTTTATCTTTTTTCCTTAAAATTATAAGTAATTAAACGTTGGATGGAAGTTGTGTGAAGTATTGATCTATAATATTGGAAAAAGTTGTGATGATTTAATTCTTGTACTTCATTTACTTCTTGATTTGGCCAATTAGGATGTTAAATTTTTTTGTGAGAACATGTAAGATCCGTGATGGTATTGTCTTAGTCAACTAATGGTAAATTCACATGAGATTGTCTGGATTAGAATGTTATTCATATGGTTGAGTGCAAATAAATATGGAAATAAACTTTAAAGGGTGTAGAGTTAGAGAACTTTAGACTAACAAATTAAAGCCCCCAATTCAGTCTATTTTTTTAGGTCTTGATACGAGAAGTTAGCCCCCAGGTGGAGGGAGATGAGGGAACTCTAGAGTAAGAGCTAGCATCTTCCCTACCTATACCTTCTTTAGGAATATTTAAATGTTATATTAGCCAATGTTATTTATAGCATCTCTAGTAAGGGTGAAGAATAATATTGTTGTTATTTGGCACAACACAATTTACATACTTTCACAACATAATTTCAATACTTGTTACTGATTCATGATTAAGAAAAAAATATTTTATTTGTATTGCTTTCATCTTACAAAAATATCTAGCTAAAGTTAGTTAGTTGTTTAATTTATTTTCATTTATCAAGATTACAAGAAAAAATCAAACTTTCATTCCTACCATAGTATCTATAGTTTGAGTAAGACTCTTTTTCAAAGTAGAGTTTGTTATCTAATTTCTTCTTAAGAGTTTGTAGTTCTTCCTGTGGGTTTGTTATTTTGGAGCTTAATTAAAAAGTTTTATATTACTTTATAATGATACGTATACTTACGTAGTATCCTAATATTTAAATATAAAAGAATAGTGCATCAAGTTTTTGGCACCGTTGGAAAGAAAGAAATATAATTAAAGAGAATCATGAATCTAATCGCAAATACATTGTAGTACTATCGTACCAAATAGGGATCAAGTTTTTTGCTTCTGTTGTTAGGACTCTTACATCTAGTTCTTAGCAGTGGAGTCACAAGTAGAAGTATATAAATGAAAAGAGGATCAAGTTTTTGGCACCGTTGCTGAGGAGAAAAAGAAAAATTTAGTAAAAATTTGAAGAAATTTTTTGGAAAACAAATTTCTATTTTAGAAAGCTTTATTTAAAATTTTAGATTTATTGAAGGAATATTGTAGTGTTGCTTATATATAAGTTATTGTTTATGTGGTTTCATTTTATTTTGTAGTAATGTATGCGTAGTTCAGGTTCTAAAGAGCTAGTGCCATACAATTTTGAATTAGAAAGAACTATTAGAAAAATAAGAAATACAGAAAAAGTTTGAAAATTTTAAGAGATGACAAACCAAAATAGTCAAAATGCTAAAATTCATCAATAGTTTAGACCTTTAAGAGATGATGCAAACCCTATTGTAGATGAACTTCATTGTAGTATTTAAAAAATTGTTGTAATAACTAATTCATTTGAACTTAAACTTATTCAAATGGTATCAAATAATTAGTTTGGGGGAGCACCAGCTGAATATCCAAATTTGCATCTTGTCAATTTTCTAGAATTTTGTGCTACATTTAAATCTGATGATGTTTTGGATGATGTATTAGACTTATACTTTTCCATTCTCACTGAGGGATAAGGCTAAGATTTAGTTAAATTCTTTAGCACCTGGATCTATCAGAACTTGAGGTGATTTAGCGCAGAAATTTCATGCTAAATAATTTCCGCAATAAAAAATTGCAAATCTTAGAAATGATATTACATTTTTTTGTCAGTTTGAAGGGGAATCTACTTATGAAGCGTGAACAATTTAATGAACTCTTGAGAAAGTTTCCAAACCATGTTGTACCAGATTGGTTAATAAATCAAACCTTTTACAATGGATTAGCTGGATCTCTTAGATCTATTATCGATGTTACTGCTAGTGGGTCATTGATGTCAAAACCATTTCATGGCTCATATATTTTATCTGAAGAGATGGAAACTAATAATTTTAAATGGCCTTCTAAGAGGGTAAATCTTAAGAAAGTAGCCAATATTCATGAATATGATGCTTTTGTTGTATTAGAAAATCAAGTTGCTACAATTTGAAGGAAGTTAGACCAATTTGAAGAGTTTTTCTCAACCAATTTCAATGATTGAAGATAATTCATTAGGTCAAATGGCAGATTCTCAAATATCATTAGAAACTTTGAATGTCATAAATAATAAGCCAAATAACCCATATTCAAACTATTACAACCCTGGTTGGAAAAACCATCCTTACTTTGACTAGAATAATAATAATTTAGGTTGTTTTAATAAGTAAAGGGGGAACAACAATGTAAACCCCCTGGGAAACTAGAACAGCTAATGTAATAATAATTATAGACCTACTTATCCTCCAGTTTTTAACAGTAATCCAAAATTTAAGGAAAAAAATTGTCTATAGAAGAAGTGGTGTTATGAATGGTAAATTAGTTACAAAGTCAAGGAGCTGCAATTAAAAATATTAAGAATCAATTGGGACAAATAATGAATTCAATAAGTAATAGATTCCAAGGAACACTTCCTAGTAATACAGAGGAAGATCCAAAAAACCAGAATAAAGAGCAAGTAAAAGTTGTTCAACTTAAAATTAGAATAGAGTTTGAAAGTAGAATTCAAAAAGAGATTGAAACAGGGAGAGAAAAAATTGAAGAGCCTAAAGAGGACGCTCCAAAATGTTTAGAGAGAGTTATTTCTCCACTAAAAATTGACTTGGAAATACCACCATGCTCATTTCCTCAGAGACTTCATCAACAAAGGTTGGATAAACAATTATCAAAATTTATAGAAATATTTAAAAAGCTTACGATTAATATTCAATATGTTCAAGCCTTAGAACAAATGCCAATCTATGTGAAGTTTATCAAGGATATTCTTAACAGTAAAAGGAAGTTCAAAGATAACAAGACTGTTGCACTATGTAAGGAGTGAAGTGCTATAATTCAGTAAAAGCTTCTTAAAAAGCTTAAAGATCCTGGTAGCTTAACAAATCCATATGCAATAAGAGACATATTTTATGGGAAAGCTTTATGTGATATAGATGCAAGCATTAACTTTATGCCATTATCAATATTTAAAGGACTAGGAGTAGGAGAAATATCCCCTACTATAGTTAGCAGATCATTCAATAACATATCCTAAGGGAGTTATAAAAGATGTTTTAGTAAAAGCGGATCAATTTATCTTTCATGTTCATTTCATTATGCTAGATATGGAGGAAGATGAAGAGATACCTATCCTTTTGGGGAGACCTTTCCTAGCCACAGGAAGAGTGATGATAGATGTGCAGAAAAGGGAATTCACTATGCAAGTCAATGATCAAACAATTACTTTAATGTTTTAAAATGATGAAGTATCCTGCAAAAGGTAAAGATGATGAATTTTACAAAGTAGACGTAATAAGATATCTGAGTGAATGTCATTTCAATGCAACTTATGAAGAGAAATCTAAAATAAAAGAGTTGAAACATGAGCAAGATGAGGAATTAGAATAATGTGATGATATTTATGAGGAAGATTCAAATTATGTTCGAAAAAGTTTAGAAGTTTTGGACACGACAGAAAATGATAAATCTTTTTGTCAATCGACTGAAAAACCTCCTGAACTCGAATTAAAGTTACCTCTTAAACATTTAAAATTTTCCTTTTTAGGTGATTCCTCAACATTACCAATTATAATTTCCTCAAATTTAACTTTAGAAGAAGAAGTGAGTTTAATGAAAACTTTAAAGAATTATAAGAAAGTCTTTGGATGGATAATTGCCGATATTAAAGGAATTAGGCCTTCAATTTATATGCATAGAATTCTTATAGAAGAAATTGCAAACCGAGGGCTGATCCTCAAAGGAAATTTAATCTTGTTATAAAATAAATTGTTAAGAAGGAAATTTTAAAGTAGTTAGATGCTGGAATTATCTGCTGTATTTCAGATAGTGCATGAGTTAGTATAATTCACTGTCTTCCCAAGAAAAGAGGAGTGACCATGACTATTAATGAAAATAACAAGTTAATACCAACAAGACAAGGCACAGGGTGGTGAACATGCATTGATTATAAAAAATTAAATCTCACCACTAGGAAAGATCATTTTCCACTACCATTTCTAGATCAAATGTTGGATAGACTAGCTAGGCACAAATACTTTTATTTTCTGGATGGATATACTGGTTATCACGAAATACAAATACCTCCTGAGGATCAAGAGAAAACAACATTTGATAGTCTTTAAGGTACATTTGCTTTTAGAAGAATTCCCTTTGGTTTATGTAATGCCCCTACTAATTTCAAAGATGTATGATGGCTATTTTATGCGATTTAATTGAAAAAAGAAATTGAGGTTTTTATGTATGATTTTTCAGTATTGGAACTTCATTTGAATCATGTTTAGAACATTTAACAAGAGTTCTTAAGTGTTGTGAAGAAATAGTTTTAGTCCTTAATTGGCAAAAATACCAATTTATGATAGCAGGATGAATTGTTTTAGGACATCACATATTAGAAAATGGTATGGAAGTAGATCTCACAAAAATTCAAGTGATCGCTAATTTACCTCACCTAGAAAATGTGAGGGAAAATAGGAGTTTTTAAGGAGATGCTGGATTCTACATGCGATATATTAAAAACTTCTAAAAAATAGCTGAGCCACTATTTCATTTACTCTAAAAGATGAAATTTTTAATTTTGATACGGAGTGCCTAAAAGCTTTTGAGCTAATAAAAGAAAAATTTGTCACTGCACCAATTATTCTTTCACTAGATTGAGAAAAACCTTTTGAATTAATGTGAGATGCAAGGGATTATGCTATTCGAGCTGTTTTAGGACCAAAAAAGGATATGATTTTCAAAGTAATTTACTATGTTAGTAGAACTCTTAATGAAGATTAAATTAATTATACCACAACTCAGAAAGAGTTATTAACAATCATATATGCTTTTGATAAATATAGATATATTTAATTAGAACTAAATGTGTTGTGCATATAAATCATTCTACTATTATATATTTAATGAAAAAGAAAGATGTAAAACTAAGCCTGATAAGATAGATTCTTCTTATGCAAGAATTTGACTTTGAAATAATAAATAAAAAGGGAGCTGATAATAAAATTGTTGATCATTTTTCTAGGTTCGAATTAGAAAAATCACTTTGTTTTGAAAAAGAAATTAATGAACAATTTTCAGATGAAAAAATGTTCAATATCAATGAGTGGTGTGTTCCATGGTTTGTCAACATTTTCAACTTTATTGTTATTATAATTATACCATGTGGTTTGACATACCAATAGAAGAGGAAATTTTATCTGAAGCTAAGACTTACTTTTGGGAAGACCCATTTTTCTATAAATAAGGAAATGATCTAATTATTCAAAGATGCGTGACTTTAGAAGAAACTCATGAAATTATCCAAAAATGTCATGATTCTGATTTTGAGGGACATTTTGATGTTGATAAAATAACATACAAAATTTTGCAATCTAGATTTTATTGCCCTACAATCTTTAGAGATGTTAATTCTTATATAAAAACTTATGACCAATGTTAACGTGAAGGTAATATTTCTAAAAGAAATGAAATGCTCCTCAATTATATGTTGGAAGTGGAGATATTTGATGTTTTGGGATTAGATTTCATGGGACCATTTATACTATCTTTCGATATATTCTTAGCAGTAGACTATGTATCCAAATGGATAGAAGCTGTTGCTTTACCTCGATGTGATGCTTAAAGTGTTGCAATTTTTTTAAGAACAAACATATTTTGTAAATTTGGGATTCCAAGAGTGATCATAACTGATGGGGGAAGTAATTTTATAAATGCAATAATTGAGAAATTAGTCAAAAAATATCATATCAACCATCAAATTGCTACTGCTTTTCATCCTTAAAATAGTGGTTTGGATGAATTATTTAATCATGAAATTAAAAAAAAAATTGGAAAAATCTGTGAATCTAACAAAAATGGATTGTTTGGTCAAACTTGATTATGCTTTGTGAGCCTATAGGACTGCATATAAAACTCTTATAGGAAAGTGCCCATATAAGCTAATATTTGGGAAAGCTTGTCATTTACCATTAAACTTGAGCATAAAGCACATTGGGCTATTCAGGAATTCAATTATAATTTAAAAGATGCTTATGAGAAAAGACTATTACAATTAAATGAGCTAGGAGAGATAAGGAATGAATCTTATAAGAGTGCTAAGATTATAAAGAAAAAAAGATGTGGCAAGATCAGAATATTCTTTCTAAAAATTTTGAGCCAAGGCAATGTGTTTTGTTATATGATGAAAGATTAAGATAATTTTTAAGAAAATTTAAGTCAAAGTGGATTGGCTCTTTTGTTGTGATAAAAGTTTATCCCTATTGAGCAGCGGATATCAAAGATCCTAAAACTGAGAAAATATTCAAAGTGAATGGTCACAGACTGAAATCCTTTTCTTAAGGGATCAACTTAAATTAATTGATCTTATGTTGTTGGGTCAACCAGAATAAGCACCGATTATGTCAAGCTAACGACGTAAAACCAAGCACTTTGTGGGAGATAACCCATAGTTATCAGTGTGTATTAATTTTAAATGATATGTTTTTGTGTTTCATTAAGAAAAATGTGGTAGTATTTTTGAATATATAATGATATAGTGATGATTTTATGACCTTAATTGATGGCTTAGACATGTTAGAGTGCATATTTGGACATTAAGAAAATCTGTACTAAAGTAAGCACCGGAGCTTAAGCGCCAAGATGCGGTGCTTAAGCACGGTACTTAAAAAAACGTTTAGAATTAATATTCTAGAAGGATTAAACATGTTTTAGTGGCTTTAAAAGTGATTTGGTGGTTTGTGAACGTGAGTATGGGTCTATGCTTTATCCAAGGTCTATAAATACCATGAAAATTAAGAGAATTTTTACCCAACTTCAAATTTTGATCCTAAAGTCTAAGTGAAGATAAAAAGAGTGAGAGAACTTGCAAAAATGTCTTCTTGGGAGATTGAAATGAAGAAGAAAAAAGAAGCCATTAAATAGAGGTTCATGAGTCAAAGTGTGCAAGAGTTATAAAACGGATTCATAGCCGTTAGTATAGAAGGAATAGTGGAGATGATCATAAAAATTGAGACCGATGTGGCTTCAATCAAAGCAAAAGTGAATGTGACTAACACACACTTGGAGCATATCTTACGAAAACTAAAAATGCAATTCAACCAAACAAGCATATAGAAGAAGCAGAAAAAGCAATGTATTTGAAAAAACAAGTGGATTGAAGAGGACTCAATGAGAGTTCTTTACCGTCGTCCATTCTATCAAATCTATATTCCAAATGTCCCTCGAGAAATAAGTGAAAGGTTGGGATATTTTCCACCGGATGGAGAATGAAATTATGTTCGAGAATCTAGTTTGTTTGTTCGTAGTTAGTGTTTTTTTGTTTTATGTGTTTTGATGTTAATTTTGTTTTGTATTTGAATTGATGTGTTTAGGAGATATCTTATCCAAGAATCTTTAAATTGAAGAAAATATGTGTAAATTCTATTTGTATTTGTTTTGAAAATTTAATAAAAGTGTTTATTTGTGTGAAAGTTTTGTGTTATTTAATGTTGAATCAAAATTGTGAAAATTTGTGAATTTTGAGAAAAAGGAGAATAGAAGGGGAAGAAAATAGTTATTAAGATTTTTTTTTTACCTCACTTGTGTGAGGATGTTGACATGACACCCATAGACGAGATACACCTTAAATCGCTCATGTTGATTTAAGATCTTCAGAAAGATTTAAGAATGATCATCCTGATCACTAAGTTCACTCTTAGGAGAAGGTCTACCAACATTGACCCCCTTTGAACTAATCTCAGAAACCCTAAATATTAAATTGACTCCTAATATACCCTTTTTGGGTTCAAACCAGGATGGCACCCCAAAATGATCACATCGGCTATTACAAACTCTGATTTGTTCAAACCCTGACCCAATTGTTACCACAATGACCATTTTTTCAATACAAACATCTAATTGACCCAATTGGTCAAAGTTGGTAAAAAACTTTGATCAAACTGATCAAAGTTGGCCAGTTGGTCAAACTAGTCCATTTGATCAACCTTAACACCAAAATTGGTCAAAATGAACCATTTGATCAACCTAAATGCCAAATTAGTCAAATTAGACCATTTGATCAATCATGGACCCAATTGGTCAAATTGATCAACTTTGGTCAAACTAGTCAAAATTGGTCTAATTGGCACATTTGGTCAACCTTAACACCAAAATTGGTCAAAAGGGCTATTTGGTCAACCTAAGCACTAAATGGGTCAAATTAGACCATTTGATCATCTATGGATCCCATTGGTCAAACTTTGGTCAAAATAGTCAATTTTGAACCTCATGGCCACCACATTGACCATTTGGTCAACAATAAACCCAAATGACCACCAAATGGTCAAGACATCACCATATGGTCAATTTGATTATCCTGGTCAACTTTGGTCAACCTTAGTCAAATACACGTCATACCACCAAATCTATTGACCCCATGACTAAACTAACTAAGATATGGTCAAGTAATTCATCTGGGTCAACCGTGAGTTAAATTTGTCAACCATGGTCAAGATGGTCAAACTTGGTCAACCTTACAACTTTTTGTCAAAATTGGATCTTTTCATCAAATTATTTTAATATCTTAATAAATAATCATTTAATTAATTAGAAAGAGAGTGAAATTAAGGATTATTAGACCTAGGATTTAACTTTAAAATCATGGCTTAAACCCATGGCAAGATAAACCCATGGCCAGCATAAAATCATGTTTTATACTTAAACCCAAAATTCACTACATGACAAATTGTCAATGGGTCACCCTTGACCCATGAAACAAACCATCTCATGACAAACATTCATGAATGACACATGATCCACCATTTTGACGCAAGTCAAAAAATCATCATGAGGTCATTATGAGGGAAAGGGAAGAGGTGTCATTCCTTTATGAACTAAGGAAGGAAGACATGGTGAGATCATTACTCACCTCACCCTCTACCTAATAGGAGAAAATTTAGTCAAATCATTATCCTATCCATGATTAAGCTCATCATGACTTAGCCATGGAAGTAAGGGAAGAGGAAGCTTATGTGTCACTTCATTTTAAGCCAATTGAATGATTTGTGAGCTCATATGGGGAAGGTTAATCCAGCTCATTTTAAGAGCATTATCCCCCTCTCCATTCACCCAATGAAAGCATGACAAAACCATGGCTAAATCCTCACATTTATGAAGGCCCATCAAGAATATCATTTGGGAAAAATCATCCATGGTTATCTTTAGCCAGAGAACTTATCCCTTTGTCATCATGAGCCACTACCAGCCTTCCCCAAATGATCCTAATCTCTATAGCCTCTTTTAATGGCTATGAAAAGGCTTATCCGAGAGCTTCCATAAAAAAGGAGACCAGCCTATAGTCCTCAATCCCTGAGACACTTAAGACAAACTTTGTTCTTCAAACCCTAAGGAATTGATCCCCCCCTGGATTCAACTCCTAAAACTCACTGATCAACCCTAATTTTACTACCCAATTTTAGTGCTAATTTTGGGTTTGACACAAATCCATTCAAAATCCCAAATTGACTCTTCTAAAAGCTTCCCTGAGCTCTGAGAAGAGATTCCCAATCAAAATTGGCCTTAACCTACTCTTTAGTGAAATTGGGACCCATTTTTATTGAACTCATACTAAGACCCAATTTCATTCCCAATCAAAATTGCTGAGCTTAAGGCAAAGCATTGAGACCATTCCAATCAAAGTTCCATCCATTGAGGCCAAGGTATGATGTCAAACCCTAATTTTGTCTCGATTTTCAGAAATTGTGAAAGAAATTTTCATTTCATGGCCAAGGATTTGTCCGTCATATCGAGATGATGCTTTCAAAAAAAAAATTTTAATTTTCGTTAAAGATCTTGGGAGATCTTAAACATAAACCATGAATGGTTCTCAGTTCATCTCCCTTTGGGACGATGAAAAGATACTATCCATTTTTGTGTATCTAAAATGGATCGCTCTGATCGAGCTAGACCGCGATTCTCTCCATATAAAACAAACAAAACCGCAAGCAGTTCAACATCCACGTGGATCCTTCCACAAATCAGGCAACACATGTGCGCTTTCTACAAATCTGATGATCTAGTCAGCAACTGATACACCTAAAATATATAGTATTTTTGTATGCATTTTTATACCTATTTTTAGATATTACGCTTTAATGAAAGGTATTTGTGTGCTTTTCTTTTAGTTACAATCAAATAAATGAAAAATGATAAAAGGAATGAAAAAGGATCAAATTTGGAGCAAAAAGGTGCAAAAATGACCTGAGACACCTAAGCGCCTAGGACTGGCGCTTACGCGCCAATTAAATAGAGAGAGTTGCGCCTAAGCGCCAGGTACTCCACACTTAAGCATCAAAAGTAGTTGATGATTCATTAAATTTGGATGAATTTTTGAAGAGGTGTTTGAAGCAACACTTGGT
This sequence comes from Phalaenopsis hybrid cultivar, assembly GCA_002079205.1. NCBI lineage: Eukaryota > Viridiplantae > Streptophyta > Magnoliopsida > Asparagales > Orchidaceae > Phalaenopsis > Phalaenopsis hybrid cultivar. The sequence continues at coordinate 115,103 of JXCR01063031.1, read as the reverse complement.
AAAAATTTGGGAAATAGTTCATGGACACGAAAGTTCATTCAATTGGATTTTGAAAGGTGGCAACTTCTAGAAGATTCATTGAATTGAGACACATTTTGAAGAGACACCAATGCAACACTTGGATTTTTATTAAAGAAAACTTGGGTCATCAAAGGAGGTGGCCATCCAATCATCATCCATCCATCTAAAGTAACCACCGTCACCGTCGCCGACCAGCTTTTTTTAAATTTTAAGTTTTAGTTTGTAGTGTGAGTAAAGGAAGAGAAATCGAAGGAACTTCAAGACATTTAGTGAAGAAGATTTGAGATAATTGTTTATCTTTGTGACTACATCTGGTTTCATTTAGACTTCTTGTTTGTATGCATAATTTCTAATTTTAAACTCAAATGTGGTTATGTTTTTTCCATGATTTCTTAGTATTTTTTTTATCTTCTTCCTTAAAATGGTAAGTGATTAAGTATTGAAAGGAAGTTGTGTAAAGTAATGGACTTTAATGTTAAAAGAAGTTGTGATGATTTTAAACCTTGTATTTCATTTACTTCTTAATTTGCCCAATTACGATGTTAGTACTTGTTGTGATAACATGTAAGATCTGAGATGGTATTGTCTCAATCAACAAATGGTAAGCATCACATTTGATTTCATTGATGAGAAAGCAACTCGTGATGTTGAGTGCAAATAAACAGGGAAATAAACTTTGAAGGGTGTAGAATTATAGGACATTAGCATTACAGGCTAAAGCCCCCAATTTGATTTATAGTTTTTAGTTATGATATGATATGTTAGCCCCCAAGTGGAGGGAGAAGAGAGAACTCTATAGTGAGAGCTAGTATCTTCCTTACCTAACCCATCTTCAAAACTATTAAAATTATAGATTAGCCAATGTTCTTTATAGCATCTCTAGTAAGGGTAAAGAATATTATTACTCATATTTGGCACAACACAATTAGAATACTTCCACAACTGAATTCCTATACTTGTTACTGATTCATGATAACGAAAAGATATTTTATTTATACTATTTTCATCTTGCAAGTATTTAGTTAAGATAATTAGTTGTTTACTTTATTTTTAACTATAAAAAATTACAAAAAGAATTGAATTTTCATTCCTTTTATAGCATCTAGTGTTTAAGTAAGAATACTTTAAAAAGTAAAATTTTGTTATCTAATTTCTTTTATTTTTTAAGTTACATATTGTTAGTTATCCATGTGGGTTTGATATTTGGGGCTTAATCAAAAAAATCCTATATTACTTGATAACAATACGTATACTTGCATAGTATCCCATATTTAAATATTAGAACTATATTCTTATTTGCTTCATAGTGAAAATTTTTCCTAGCTTTTGCTTGAGATTAAGTTTTTGGCTTTGTTGCAAAGATAGAATCATTCTTAATGAAATTAAGCATATAATCACATACATCGCACATTACATCTGTCTAGAACATCGGGATCAAGATTTTGGCGCCTTCGTCGGGGATAGTTACAAAAGTTTTAAGGAAATTTATAGAAAGAAAAATATTTATTTTATAAAAGTCTTGTTTAAACTTTTAGATTTATTATAGGAATATTGTAGTGTTGTTTTTATATAACTTGTTTGTGTGTTTATTTTTTTTATTTTATGTGTTTTATAGTTATGTATGTGTAGTTCAAGTTCCATAGGACTTGTGCCTTATGATTCTGAATTAGAAAGAACTATTAAAAAAATAAAAAAATTAAAAATTACTGAAAAAATAAAAAATTTCAAGAAATGACAAATCAAAATAATAAAAATGCTAAGGAGTTTAGACCTTTAAGAGATTATGCAAACCCTATGGTGGATGAACTCATTGTAGTATTCAAAAACTCGATATAGTAGCTATTCATTTGAACTTAAGTCTGCTATTATCCAAATGGTATCAAATCAATTTGGAGGAGCACCAACTGAAGATTGAAATTTATAACTTACAATTTTTTTTAGAATTGTCTGCTACATTTAAATATGATGGTGTATCAGATGATGCTATAAGACCTAGATTATTTCTTTTCTCACTAAGGGATAAGGCTAAGATATGGTTACATTCGTGATCACCTGGATTTATTAGAACTTGGGGTGCACAAAAATTCCTTGCTAAATATTTTCCACCATCAAAAACTACAAAGTCTAGAAATGATATTACATATTCTTGTGAGTTTGAAGGGAAATCTATTTATGAAGTATGATAACAATGGATTAGTTGGATCTCTTAGATCTATTATCAATGCCACTGATGAGGGTTCATTGATGTCAAAAACATTTCATGACGCTTATGCTTTAATTGAAGAGATGGCTACAAATAATTTTCAATGCCCTTCTAAAAGGGTAAATCTTAAGAAAGTAGTCAATATTCATGAAACTGATGCTTTTGCCATGTTAACAAATCAGGTTGCTGCAATTTCAAGGAAGTTAGACCAATTTGGAATGAATTTTTCTCAACCAATTGCAATGTTTGAAGAGAAATCATTAGGCCAAATGATAGATTTTTAAACATCATTAAAAACTTTGAATGCCATAAACAACAAGCACAATAACCCATATTTAAACTATTGTAACTCAGGTTGGAAGGACCATCCCAACTTTAACTGGAATAATACTTCTGGTGGTAATAATCAACAATCGGGGAACAACTAAGTAAACCCATTTGGAAATTAGAACAATCAAGGGAATAGTAGTTATAGACCTACTCATCCTCTAGGTTTTAACAGTATTCTACAATCTAAGGAGAAAAAGTTGCCTATAGAAGAAGTGGTGTTACAAATGGGAAATCAGTTACAATGTCAAGGAGCTACAATTAGAAATGCAGTTGAGACAAATAACAAATTCATTGAGTAATAGATCCCAAGGAACACTTCCTAGTAATACTGAAGTAAATCCAAAAGATCAGAATGAAGAGCAAGTAAAAGCAGTTCAACTTTGAAGCGGAAGAGAATTGGAAGGTAGAGTTCAAAAAAGAAACTAAAGTAGAGAGAAAAAAAATTGAAGAGCCTGAAGAGGATGCTCTGAAAGGTTTAAAAAGACCTATTTTTCCACTTAAAGTTGATTTTGAAAAAAACACCACTTCCATTTCCTCAGAGGCTCTTTCAACAAAATTTTGATAAATATTTTTTATAATTTATTCAATTTTTTAATAAGCTTACAATTAATATTCCATTTACTGAAGCCGTAGAACAAATGCCATGATATGTGAAGTTTACGAAGGATATTTCTAATAGAAAAAGGAAGTTTGAAGATAATGAGAAGTTGCACTTAGTGAGGAGTGCACTGATATAAAATAGAAAAAGCTTACTGAAAAGCTTAAAGATCTTGGTATCTTCACAATTCCATGTGCAATAGGAGACAGATTTTATGAGAAAGTTTTTTATGATTTAAGTGTAAGCGTCAACCTTATGCCATTATCAATATTTAGAAGATTAGGATTAGGAGAAATATCCCCTACTACTGTAACTCTGCAGTTAGCATATCGTTTAATAACATATCTAAAAGGAGTTATAGAAGATGTGTTAATGAAAGTGGATCAATCTATCTTTCTTATTGATTTCAATGTGCTAGATATGGAGGAAGATAAGGAGATTCCTATCATTTTCGGGAGACCTTTCCTAGCCACAAGAAGAGCAATGATAAATGTGCAGAAAGGGGAATTAACTATGTGCATCAATGATCAAACAATTACATTTAATATTTTAAAATAAATGAAGTATCTTGCAAAATGGAAAGATGGTGAATGTTACAAAATGGATGTGATAAGATATCTGAGTGAATGCCATTTCAAAATAACTTATGAAGAAAAATATGAAATGAAAGAGTTGGAACACCAGCAAGAAGACGAATTAGATCAATGTGAATATTTTTATAAGAAAGATTCAAATTATGTTTGAGAGTGTTTTGAATTTTTGGACACGACAGAAAAAGGTAAATCTTTTTGTGCCTCAATTGAAAAACCTCTTGATCTTAAGTTGAAGTTACTGCCTGAACATTTGAAGTATGCCTTTTAGGTGATTCCTCAATATTACCTGTTATAATTTCCTCAAAATTAACTGCAGAAGAATAAATGAGTTTAATGAAAACTTTGAAGAGTTACGAGAAAGCAATTGGATGGACAATTGCCGATATAAAAGGAATCAGTCCTTCAATTTATATGCATAGAATTCATATGGAAGAGAACTGCAAACCCAGAGGTGATCCTTAAAGGAGATTAAATTCTATTATGAAGGAATTTTTTAAGAAAAAAATTTTAAAGTGGTTATATGCTAGAATTATCTACCATATTATAGATAGTGCATGAGTTAGTCTGATTCATCGCGTTCTTAAGAAAGGAGGAGTGACTGTGACTATGAATGAGCATAATGAGTTAATACCAACAAGACAAGTCACATGATGGAGCATATACATTAATTATAGAAAATTAAATCTTGCCACAATGAAAGATCATTTTCCACTACCCTTTCTAGATCAAATGATGGATAGCTTAGCTCGGTATAAACACTTTTATTTTGTGGATTGACATACTGGTTATCACCAAATACAAATAGCTCTTAATGATCAAGAGAAAATAACTTTTGCCAGTCCTTATGATACATTTGCTTATAGAAGAATGCCCTTTAGTTTATGTAATGCCCCTGCTACATTTCAATGATGTATGATGATTTTTTTTTGGGATTTAATTGAAAAGGGATTAAATTTTTTATGGATGATTTTTTAGTGTTTGGAACTTCATTTGAATCATGTTTGGAATATTTATCAAAAGTTCTTAAGCACTGTGAAGAAACAAATTTGTTTTATAATTGAGAAAATGTAAATTTATAGTAGCAGGAGGATTTATTTTGTGACATCAGATTTCAAAAAATGGTATGGAAGTAGACCCTGCAAAAGTTCAAGTGATCGCTAATTTACCTTACCCAACAAGTGTTAAGAAAATTAGGAGTATATTAAAGAATTTTCCAAAATTTCTAAGGCTCTATGTCATTTACTTCAAAAGATGTAATTTTTAATTTTGATAAAGAGTGCCTTAAAGCTTTTGAATTATTAAAAGAAAAATTAGTCACTGCACCAATTATTGTTTCACAAGATTGGGAAAAACCTTTTGAACTATTGTGTGATGTGAGTGATTACGCTATTGGAGCTGTTCTAAGAATAAAGCATGATAAGATTTCCAAAGTAATCTACTATATAGTAGAACTCTTGATGAAGCTCAAATTAATTATACCACAACTGAGAAAGAGTTATTAGCAATAGTATATGCTTTTGATAAATTTTGATCATATTTAATTGGGACTAAATGTATTATGCATACATATCATTCTTCTATCAAGTATTTAATGAAAACGAAGAACGTAAAACCAAGACTTATAAGATGGATTCTTCTTTTGCAGGAATTTGATTTTAAGATAGTAGATAGGAAGGGAGCTGAGAATCAAATTGTTGATCATCTATGCATGCTTAAATTAGAAAAACTACTCTGTTTTGAAAAATAGATTAATGAACATTTTGTAGATGAGGAATTGTTCAATGTTAATGAGTGGTGTGTTCCATGGTATGTCGACATTGTGAATTTAATTGTTAGTGATATTATACCATATGGAATGACATGCCAACAAAATAGGAAATTTTTATCTTAAGTTAAGACTTATTTTTTGGATGACCCGTCTTTTCATAAATAAGGAAAGGATCTCATTATTCGAATATTTGTACCTTTAAAAGAAACTTATGAAATTATCCAAAAGTGTCTTAATTCTGATTTTAGGGGACATTATGATGTTGATAAAACTACATACAAAATTTGGCAGTCTAGATTTTATTGGCCTACAATCTTTAGAGATGTTAACGCTTATATTAAAACTTGTGATCGATTTCAAAGAGTAAGCAATATTTCTAAGAGGAATGAGATGCCTCTCAATTATGTATTAGAAGTGGAGATATTTGATGTTTGGGGATTAGATTTCATGTGATAATTTATACCATCTTTCAAAAATTTTTATATATTGCCGGCAGTAGATTATGTGCCCAAATAGATATAAGTTGTTTCTTTACATCAATGTATTGCTCAAAGTGTTGTAGAGTTTTTAAAAATAAACATATTTTGTAGATTTGGGATGCCAAGAGTGACCATAACTGAAAGGGGAAGTCATTTTAGAAATGCAATAATGGAGAAGTTATTAAAAAAATTATCATATTAACCATCAAATTGCTACTACTTATCATCCTCAAATAAGTGGTTTGACTAAATTATACAATCATGAAATTAAAAGAATATTAGAAAAATCTCTGAATCCAACTAAAATGGATTGGTCAGTCAAACTTGACTATGCTTCATGAGCTTGTAGGACTACATACAGAACTCCAATAAGAATGTCCCCAAGCAGGCTAATACTTGGGAAAGCTTGTCATTTACCAGTTGAACTTAAACATAAAGCATATTGGTCTACTAAGGAATTTAATTACAATTTAAAGAATGCTGGTGAGAAAATAATATTGCAATTAATCGAGTATGAAGAGATAAGGAAGGAATCTTATGAAAGTGCTAAGATTTACAAAGAAAAGATAAAGATGTAGCATGATCGGAGGATTCTTACTATGAATTTTGAGCCAGGGCAGAAAGTTTTGCTTTATAAGGCAAAGTTAAGATTATTTCTAGGCAAACATAAGTCCAGGAGGATGGGCCCATTTGTTGTAATGAAATTTTATCCCTATGGAGCTGTGGATATCAAAGATCCTAAAACTGATAAAATACTCAAAGTGAATGGTCACATGCTGAGACCCTACTTTTTAGGTGACAAACTTAAATTAAATGATCTTATGCTATTGAGTCAACCAAAATAAGCACTTGTTACGTCGGGCTGACATCGTTAAACCAAGCATTTTGTGGGAGGCAACCCATAGTTATCTGTGTGTTTATTTTGAATGTTAAGTTGTTGTTCTTAATTTAGAAAATTTTAGTAGTATTTTGAATATATAATGATTTAGTGATTATTCTAAGATCTTAAATAATGACTTAGACATGTTAGACCGAGTATTTGGATGTTAAGTTGACCTGTACTAAATTGAGCACTAACGTTTAAGCGCCAATATCCATGCTTAAGCACTACAGTTGAAAACATATGTGAATTTCAGTTTTTAGAAGTTTTAATAAAGATTTGGTTAGATTTAATGTGGGATAGCAGTTTTAAGACATTATAAAGAGGTTTAGAGCCTATAAAAAGAAGGGTTATGTGAGGATTTATACCACAATTAAACTATAACCCTATATTCTAAGTTAGAAGAGAGAGTTTTGAAAGATGTCATCTTGGGAGAGTGATGTCAAGAAAAAGGAGGAAGTAATGAGAAAAAAGTTTGTTAGTCATAGTGTGAAAGATTTATACATCAATTTTCTCTCCATTAGTATCGAAGGAATAATGGATAAAATCACTAAAATTGAGGCTGACGTGGCTTCAATTGAAGCAAAAGTGATGGAAGTTAACGCACATCTGAATCATATGAGATGGAACCTTAAAATGTAGTTTAGCCATACCAGTTTTATAGAAGAAACATATAAAGCTATGTATTTAAAGAACAAATGGATTGAAGAAGATTCAATCAGAGTTATTAACCACCATCTGTTTTATTAGGTTTACATTCTAAATGTTGAAAGAGAGACTAATGAAATGTCAGGATTCGTTCCACTGAACGAAGAGTGGAATTAAGTTTTTTGTTTAGTGTTTGTTTGTTAATTTTAAGTGTGTTTAGTGCATTTTTAGTGTTAAGATTGTCTAGTGTTACTTTTAGGAATTTTCTCATTCAAGATTATTTGGATTGAGAATCTATGTATTGAAAATATTTGTAATTGTTTGTGAATGAATATAAGTGTCTTTTTTAGTGAGATTTTGTGTTATTTAGTGTTGAATTGATTAGTTAATATTTGTGAATCTTGAGAAAGAGGAGAGTTAAAAGGGAAGAAAATAAATATTAAAGAGTTATGAGACCTTGGAGGGATGGTTGACTTAGGCTAGAAGTGCATTTTACTTAAAACCAAAAAATCATAATTTGTGCACTGATGCCCAAGCACCAATACCCTGCGCTTATTGCCTAAATCGCAAGACAGGTACTTAAGAGCCAAACCATTTGCGCTTAAGCATCGGTTCATGTAAATTGGTTCGTGCATAGTTTAAAATGACAAATCAATCCGAAAATCTCCATTTCTTTCACTTGACATCATCCCCTATCTCTTGAGTTCACAATTTTTAGATTAGGGCATCCCTTAATTTCAATCTTTCTTGGTGGTTTGGAAAAAAAATTTGTTACATTTGATCTTCTTGAGGCAAGAGCTTCATTTCTATGTAAAATTTTTTTATTTTCACCATGTATTTTGAGCACAATATTGATCTACCCAAAAATCACTATTCATGGTGAAAATTTGAGAAAAATCAATTGAAAATACATAGATTTTGTAGTTTAAGCTTTTAACAGTTAATTTTAATGATTCATAGTTGAATTTGGAATTTATGGTGAATTTTATATAATTTCTAGAAATGACACCAAGGATGAAGAGGAGCAAGGGAAAAGCTCAATTCGAGTCAAGCAAGTTTATTAGTGCGAGAGCTTAGAAGCGCTACAGTGATGAACTATAATTGAGAAAGTTGATCCCTGAGCATTGTTTCAAGAGTCCTGGAGGAGCTATAGAAGATTTGATTGTTTGCCGCTAGTAGAAGTGGTTTTGTTGTTTTTCTGTTGTGGTAGTTATTTTCTGTTGTTCGGGGGTTTTATGCAAATATTTTCGAGGCTGAAGAAGGAGTCATGGTTAGAGAAAAGACTGTGCCTTTCTTACCTGAGATAATAAATTAGTTTTATCATTTGCCCCCAACCACTTTAAGCTTTTATTCCAACTATAGTCCAACTGAGGAGTTAAATGATATTATTTCATCTTTGACTGGAGGAAGAGTATTTTAGAAAATTACTAATGAAAGAAGAGCCATTTTCTCAGCTTTGAAGTTAGATGCCCCATCAAAGGAATGGCACTACTTCATTTCTGCTTGTCTGCTGCCTACCAATCATCTTAATGAAGTGACCCATGATCGAGATTTTGAACTATTATATTCAGCAGTTCAAGCCCATCGACATTGGAGTTATGATTCATAATGCTATTACGAGTTCTATCATCACTGCTATTATTGTAGGTTTGGGATTCACATCCTTGATCTTTTCATTATGCGAGCAGGCTGGAGATAGATTTGATAGCTGGGAGGAGATAATGCAGCCACTCAAGCCTATTACTAGTGTGAATGTGAATTCTTATTCACATCATTCAATTTTTGGCTAGACAGGAGGATTTTATAGTATTTCAGCTTCTTTGACATCTCGAGCTTCCCCTTCTTGTGCTTCTACATCACAATATCAGACTTCTTGATCTGATTCTCAGTCACAACTATTGTAGAGGATTTTGGACCACGTTAAATATGTTGTTGATTAGTCATTAAATTTAGAAAACCTACAGAGCATATGGATGGATATATGAGGAGAAGTACTGATTATGAGGAAGAATTTCACTCATCTAAGGAAAACCTCATGAAAGGTAACCAGAGTGTAGTTTTCCCTCAATATCAAAGACAACCATCATATGAGCCTACATCTATTTGGCATAGTGATGAGAGTGATGCTGAGGAAGAAGATGATTAGACTGGTTCTATAATTTAGTTTAGTTTTTTTTTATTTATTGTTGTGAACTGTTTGTGGTGCAGTTATATTATACTTTTGTTATATTTTGAGTTGTATTGTTGAGACTATTGGTTTTGTTTGTGTTTTTTTTATTAGACATTGTTGTGATGTATTTATGTTTTTCTGAGTAGTTATTATGTTTTTTTGTAGTAATTATGTTACTTGTGTTATTTAATGTATTTATTTAGTCTGGTTTGAACGTATATCTGAATCTTTGGAAGGTTTAGAATATTGTTAACTTTTACTTCAAAACTTCATGCTTAAAATTTGCAATTAACTACCAAATATTTTCTTTAGTTTTGTATGTTTGTCAGTGTGTTTGTTTGCTTTTATGTTATCCCCCACTACATAGAAGTCCAATGAATCTCTTTATGTTAAGTAAATTAAAATTTTATAAAAATTTAATTTTTACTTCTATTTTTTATTCTTTTGTACTTGTATATTTAGGATGTAAAAATCCATGTTAGTATGCCATTTTTAGTTTTCATTCCTGCTTATTTATATATGATGCAAAAATGTTTTATTTTAGTAAAAAATAAGTTTGGGGGGGGGATGAAATATTTAAAAAAAAAACTTGAAATTTATTTGTTCTCAAATGTGCTTCAAAAAAATTTGATTTTGATTTGTAGAAAAATGATCATGTATATGAACTTATATTAGGGAAGTAAAATTTTAAATATAGAAATGAGTAAGAGAATTTAGTTAAAATTTAAAGTAATGAAGAAAAGTTTAAAGTTAAAAAATGTTTAGTGTGGAATATGATAAATATTGTGTAATTATCTTTAGTAGGAGAAATTGTATTTTTTTAATAAAGTAAATGAATTAGACTTTTATTTTCAAAACTTAACTTTCTTTTATTAAAAGTAATTTTCAAAAACTATTATTATATTTTTAAGTAAAATAAATATATCAACTCTTTGCTTTAGGAAAGAAAGAGTGGAATTCAAAATCATTAAATACATATCCATATATAATAATCCTTGCCTAAAAAAATCGAAAAAGAAAAGTGAAGAAGAAAAGAAAAGTTGAAAGAGGGAGGAGAAGCTTAAGGATTAGTGTCTAATCAAAAATTGGTTCCACATTTGATCTTTTTAAAGTATAAGACTTGAGAAACTCTTAAGCTTAAAGATTCAATATAGTAAGTAAAATTATGGTTGATAAAAATTTTAAAGTGGAGATGATAGAATGTCTAAACTCTTTATTTGGAAAATCTATAATATTTTTGAACTAGATAGGAACTCATATTTTCAGACTTCTTTACATTAAAATTTTCTAAACTCTAAGTTGCTCTTTTATTAACATTTTTTATAAATTGGACTACTATATTTGTACATCAAAATTTTAGAAACTCCTAAGGAAACTCATATACATCATCTACTTATCTAGTTTTTAAAAGATTGAAGTGTCACTTGAGGACAAGTACCATTTTAAGTTTAGGGGATTTTGATACACCTAAAACATATAGTATTTTTGTACATATTCTTATACCTTTTTTTGAGATATTGCGCTTTAATGAAAAGTATTTGTGTGTTTTTCTTTCAGGTACAATCAAATGAATGAAAAATAATAAAAGGAGTGAAAAAGGATCAAATTTAGAGCAAAAATGAAGAATGTGCAAAAATGAACTGAAGCGCCTAAGCGCTCAGGACTGGCGCTTACGCTCTATTTAAACAGAGAGAGTTATGCCTAAAGTAGTTATTTGATGATTCATTGAATTTGGACAACTTTTTCAAGAGGTGTTTGAAGAAACCGTTGGTAAAAACATGGGAAATAGTTCATGAACAAAAAAATTCATTCATTTGACTTTTGAAAAGAGGCAACTTCTAGAAGATTCATTGAATGGAAACACATTTCTAAAGAAACACTAAGGCACCCTTTGGATTTTTATTAAAGATGACTTGGATCATCAAAGGAGGGGGTTTGTCAATCATCATGGATCCATTCAAAGTAACCGTCGCTGCCCCCGCCCATTGTCGCTACCATATGCCACCTTTTCTTTTTATTTTAAGTTTTATTTTGTATTGTGAGTAAAGGAAGAGAATTCAAAGGATCTTCGAGACATTTAGTAGAGAGGATTTGAGATAAGTGTTTATCTTTGTGACTATATTTGGTTTTCATTTAGACTTCTTGTTTGTATGCATGATTTCTACTTTTAAACTCAAATGTGGTTGTGTTTTCTCCATGAATTCTGAGTAGTTTCTTTATTTTTTTCCTTAAACCGATAAGTGATTAGTATTTAAAGGAATTAGTGTGAAGTATTAGAATTTAATGTTGGAAGAGTTTGTGATGATTTTAATCCTTGTACTTCATTTTCTTTTTGATTTGGCCAAATAAGATGTGTTGACCTCACTTTTGGTTGAGGCCTAATCTTTCCTCCTTAGTAGCTCAAGGTCTAGCCATAGGATTTCTTTTCTGTTGACTATTCCTAGAGGACTAGAAAGGAACCATCACCGTTAGAAACTCTAAACTCTTCTTTGCTCAACTTAAAGTTCCATATATTGGTCCTGACCTCTTGCACTTAGTAGGTAAGGTCAATATGGGGGAGCTCAAGGAGAGTCCCCATAGGATTACTTGGCCTTAAGGTTAACCCTCTAGTGGTGTGGTCATGGATGGTCTCACACACACACTTGCAAATTACACTTCCACTCACAACCTTAAACCCAAACTTGTTTAAATTAGGAAAATCATATAGATGGTCCCCTAGACCCACTACTAGGCTAGGGTTTAGCTATGATCAATACATGGAGGACCCAAAGTAGGGAATTCTCTAGGTCCATGGCTCAAGTAGGGTAGTTGACACCCCAAATTTACCAAAATACCCAACTTAGTCTTTTGCCCCCAAATCTACCCAATTTACCAAACTACTATTGAAACCCCAACATTCTGAAAATTACCCAAAATGCCCAATTTTGTCAAAAAAATCATCTCAGACCATTTAAAACCACCAAAATTACATAAAACACCCTAAAATTTTCAAAATTACGAAATTACTCTTCATTTTGCCAAAATTACCAAAATACAGTTGGTGACCAAAATTGTCTCAAAATCTTTAAAATCATTTCAAGTGTCCCTAAAATCAATTTGGACCACTTCATTGAGATTAATTTGGCTAACTTGCCATATCTTGGTCAAAAGCCCCAAATTGCCCTAAAAGGCCCAATTACCTCAATTTACCCATAATGTCCAACAATTTGATCCCAATCTTCCCCAATTTCAATTCTAAACTCAATTAATCATGTAAAAGCTTGACTGAAACCAAATTTAAGCCTAATTGTTCCATAATTGAATCCAATTTCAGTCCAAATCAAAAAGCCTCAATTTCACCCTAAGTCAAGATCTCACCAAATTGAACCCCCAAATCTATCCAATTGCCCCAATTTTGGGTCATAAACTCTTTACAATACTCCCCCACATAATATTGAACCTTCACTTGGCTTTGTTCAAGCCTTAGTTTTACTCAAAATCAACTTTGACCTAAACCCCCAAATTCCACAAAATTGAAGTCCACAACCCAAAAATTTCCTCCCAATTGATATCCAAAACTCTTCATGACAATCACCTACATCAAATTGAACCATCAATTGGGCAATAACCAAACTCTAGCCCAATTCAAACCCAAGTCTAACCCAGCACCCCAAAAATTGACCATGAGCTAAAATCCTTCAATTTAAACTTTCAAAGCAATTCAAAAGCACTCCAAACCATTTCTAAACTCATTGTGACAATCATATACATCATCTTGATCAATTAATTGAGCTCAATGTCATGACTAGCCAATGTGTCAGACCCTGATTAGTCACTTGTGTCATTCATCCCTACCCCTCAGCTCTCCATTGCACCCTACCAACTACCCTTGAGCTCAGCCCAATGACCATGGCTATAAATTGAGCTCTTCACAGCCAAAGGGCAGAGTGCCTGAAACCTAGAGGAAACTTTGCCAAAATCTCACCGAGCTTCTCCAAACCTCTCTAAGTGCAAGCCCACTGTTTCCAACCATCCAAATCCAGTTCCTTGAGTTAATTTCTCAAACCACTTCCTTGCTGAAACCAGGACATAATTCCCCACACCTCCACAGTCTACCAAAGTCTAATTAATTGTGTACACATCATCCCCAGAGTGAGAGGAGTTGATCCCCCACAAAAGCTCCATCACAAAGAGTCTCTAACCTAGCTTTAGACCAACACCTAAAATTAGCTTTGGTCGAAATCATACCAATAAAATTTACCACGGCCCAAGAGCTCATCTGAAGGTTCTCTAGACTCCTCTGAAGCTTTTCTAACTATCTGATTGAGGCCTCCCATCTCAAACAAAGGTATTGATCTCTCACCCTAAACGGAGCTTTATTTGATTCTCCATGCTTATATACTGTATTTAATGCTTGATCAACCATATAGAGAGGTTCATCTTGAGTAGATGAAGGTGTAGGAACAAAACTCATGTGATTTGGTTAAGTATCAAAACAGATCTTAAGGTTTGAATTTTAACAGCTCTCGGGTTAGGAAGATTAGAGATGATGAATGGATGTCGTCCTTTTCCTCGTGTATCAAATGAACGCTCTGGATTGCGCCAGAAAGATGGATGGAACGAAACTGCGGGCTGACGAGGTGTTGAGGTGTTTGGTGGCATCGAATGGCAGAGCGCTGCGTGGAGGCTTTGGAGCGGATGAGGTTGCGCTGGTACCATGTGGATAAATAGAAAAATAATATTTATTTATTTAAATAAATTCTAGACCTTAGAAAATCTATAAGTTTTCATAGAAAAATCACAAATTTAAAATAAAAATACTCCCTTGCTTTGTGAACAAAGGAGAATAATGTGGACCAAAAATAAAATTTATTTGTTGACTCTCTTATTTTAAATTAATTAAATACTCTTTGTGGTGTTTTAATTTATTTTGATTAAATATTGCTCACCATAGCTTAAAGTTTTGAGGGTTTGTTCATCATGACATAGGAGATATTCTCTAATTTTTCTAAGGTTAGAGAGCATCTCTATGTTTGTAACCCTAATTTTCAATCTTGGAGAACCATTTTGGCTTAATATAATTATATGAATTAAAATATCACTTGGAGAATTTGAGATAAATTTTAGTAGGTTTTTTGTGGTCAGAGCTTAAAAAAAGTACCATGATGGTTTAAATAATTTTATGCATTTCTATAGTTAATTAAATGTTTATATCAACTATTAATTTATTAAAATTAAATAGTAATCAAAATTTAATAAAATTAATTCCATATTGTATAGAAAAATCATGTTGACTTACTGTAAAAATTTGAAAATTATTTGATTAAGTTTGAACATTAAAGTTGATTTTAATGAAAAAATTATGAAAAATGGTTTTTTGAGTATCTTGTGATCAGGGGCACTTCNTAATTAAGTTTTGGATGGAAGTTGTGGAGAGTATTTATCTTTAATGTTGGAAGAAGTTGTGATAATTTAAATTTATGCACTTCATTTACTTCTTGATTTGGCCAATCCAGATCTTAAAATTTATTGTGAGAACATGTAAGAACTGGGTTGGTATTGTCTCAGTCAACAACTGGAAAGAGTCACATGAGGTTGGTATGAATGAGAATGTAGTTCATATGATTGAGTGCAAATAAATAGGAAATATTCATTTTATATGAATGAGAATGTAATTCATATGATTTAGTGCAAATAAATAGGGAAATAATTTTTGAAGTGTTAGAGTTAGAGGACTTTAAAGTGACAGGTTAAAGCCCCCAACTTAGTTTATTGTTTTAGGTTATGATACGAGAATGTTAGCCCCTAGGTTGAGGGAATCAAGGGAACTATAGAGTGAGAGCTAGTATCTTCCATGCCTAGCCGGTCTTTAGAACTATTCAAACTTTAAATTAGTCAATGTTTTTTTATAGCAACTCTAGTAATGTTAAAGAATATTACTGCTCCTATTTGGCACAACACAATTTGCATACGTCCACATCAGAATTCCTATATTTATTACTGATTCATGATAAGAAGAAAGATATTTTTCTTATTAAGTGCATTTCATCGACAAAACTCTAGTTACCTTTTTAAGTTGTTACTGTTTTGTCAAAATATCAAAAATACCAAAAATATTTGAATTTTTATTACTGCAAAATATATTCAGTTTAAGTAATTGTCTTTTTTAAAATAGAAAGTTTTCTGAAAGTGCATATTGTATAAATTCCCAGTGGGTTTGATATTCAGGTCTTAATAAAAAAGTCCTATATTACTTGATAACGATACGTATACTTGCATAGTATCTCAATATATATAAATTAAAAATTAAATTCTTATTTTTCTTCAAGATCAAGTTTTTGGTTTTTTTTGTAAAGAAGGAAATATAAGTAAAATATAATCTGAATTATTGTTGTACTTTTCATATTAGCAGTATCAATAGGGATCAACACCCAAGGTCAAGGTTGGGGACGTGGATGAGCAAGATCCAATTTAATTATTGAACGGACTAGGTCGGCCATCAACATTGAGGATGAAGTTCTGAAGATGAAATAATGATGACAAAATAGAAGAAACCTCAGTACGAAATATCCTTAGAAGACGTGGAGAAAAGAAAATATGAGACAATGTCTGATCGGATAAACCACTATGTGAACACCATAACCCTTACTCTGATTCTCCCTCAAAAGGTCAATAGTTTAGAGGTCAAGGAGGTCCATAGTGCTGGTTCAAAGCTGATCAAGCTTTATCATGCTTCTACTTCTACTAATCTTGAAAATCATATAATTTTGGATGAGGATCCTAATGAATTCATGGAATTACATTTTGGTTACTTTTCTCCTTGTGTACAAAAGGTAATTCAACAGGAATATTTGCCAAAACAAATGGCAAAATATAAATTACAACTTTTTGAAAAATTATGGGATGTTAAAAGTCAAACTCCCAACTCGAAAGAGGGTCTCAGATTTGGTACAGTCGGACCAGTCAATGATTCAGAATTTTGCATGATTGTTACTAATGAATCAGAAGAGGATTTCCTCAATGTGGAGGATGACTCTATTGATCAGCTAAAAGAATATGCCCTGCCAAAATTTAGGAAGAAATCAAATCAACGATCGATGAATTGAAGGAAATTAACCTCGGGATGGAGGAGTAGCCTGACCTACATTTATAAGTTCTCTACCCAATGATTAAGAATCTTTAGAGTTGATCAAATTGTTAATAGAATTCAAAGATTGCTTCACATGGAGTTATAATGAAATGTCAGGACTGTCAGCAAAAGTTGTAGTTCATAAACTTAGGGTGGAAAAAGATATGACCCCAGTAAAACAAGTTCCAAGAAGAATGTGCCTCGAAATAGAGCATCAAGTCATTAACGAGGTCAAGAAATTAATAGACGCTAACTTTGTAAGAGAAGAGCAATACCCCACATGGTTAGCTAACATTGTGTCGGTTAAGAAGAAAAATGGACAAAATCGTTTATGTGTTGACTTCAGGGATTTGAATAAAGCATGTCCAAGGGATGAATTTCCATTAACAATACTAGAAATAACGGTGGATATCACTTCGACACATGAAATTTTCTCCTTCATGAACGGATCATCAGGATACAACCAAATAAAGTTGGCTCTCAAGGATGCAGAACTTACAGCATTCAGAACATCGATTAAAATTTTCTGTTACACAGTGATGTTGTTTATGTTGAAGAACACCGGAGCAACATTCCAACGAGCTATGACGAAGATCTTTGATGATCTCATTCGCAACCAAGTGGAGTGTTACGTGGATGATTTGGTCATCAAAAGTAAATAGAAAATAGATCATTTGTATGATTTGAGGATCGTGTTTGAATGATTAAGACAATATGATCTTAAGATCAGTCCCTTAAAGTGTGCCTTCGGCATTAACCCTGGGAAGTTTCTAGGGTTTGTTGTCTATCATCGGGGAATCGAGATCGACCCGAATAAGATTAAAAATATCTTGGAAATGCCTCCACCCAAAACCTTGAAACAACTACTTTCCTTTCAAGAGAAGTTCGCACATCTGAGACACTTTATTTCTTATCTCTCAGGTAGGTGTCAGCCCTTCCAGGCATTAGTTAAAAAGGACGCAAAATTCATTTGGGAAGAGAAATGTCAGCGGGCTTTCGAGGATGTTAATCAATATTTAATGACATCTCCTATTTTGGCAGCCCCTATCCCAGGAAAACCTTTAATACATTATACCACGGCCTTAGATGACTCTCTTGGAGCCCTCTTAGCCCAAGTCAATGATAAGGGTGAAGAAAACGCACTCTACTGCTTGAGTCGTCCTCTAATACCAACAGAGATAAGGTATCTTCCTATTGAGAAGCATTGTCTAGCTTTGATTTTTGTTGCCCAGAAGTGCAGACATTATATGTTTTCTCATAGAGTAACTTTAATTTCAATATTTGATGACCCGACCAACACTCTCTGGACGTCTTGCAAGATGGTCGATGATTTTGCTGCAATTTGATATAACTTTTTTTTTCCTCCGCGCTATCAAAGAAAAAATTTTAGTAGATTTTCTCGTAGCGCACCCACTTCCAGTCCCCACTCAATGATGAATTACTATATGAGAAAGTATTACATATGGAATTCTCCAGTGCGCCACGCTGGGAGATGTACTTCGATGGAGCTTCGTCAGCCAGAAAAGACAAAGGATCAGGCACAATTATACTAGGTAAAGCAGGGATTGGTTTAATCTTTGTCATG
The DNA here is from genome assembly GCA_002079205.1 of Phalaenopsis hybrid cultivar. Lineage (NCBI taxonomy): Eukaryota > Viridiplantae > Streptophyta > Magnoliopsida > Asparagales > Orchidaceae > Phalaenopsis > Phalaenopsis hybrid cultivar. Next base: position 96,720 of record JXCR01063031.1, on the reverse strand, counting down.
CCAGATAAGGGTATGCTGAGGTTCTCATACCACCTGACAAAGTCATGCACCTACAACGAAGCAGAATATGAAGTCTTAATTACCGGGTTGGAATTGGCAATCTCAATGGATATAACAGATATTGTCGTCTATGGCGACTCACAACTCGTCATCCAACAAGTCATTGGACAATAAAAAATTTTGAAGACAAGGTTAGCAAAATATCATTAGTATGAAATGAGGCTGCTTGAATAGATTCCCAATGTAACTTTCTACCGAAATTGTCGGGGAGATAATGTCCATGCCGACGCTTCAACAAAACTTGCAAAAGAGTTGGTGTGTCCCCTGGAGGGTTCCATTGAAATTACAATTCAAGGACAACAAGTTTTGTCTGAAATTGACTTCAAAAATCTACACAAGCTTGGAAATGAAGAAGAAACAATGATTGTGGTTGTTGATATCAACGAATACTGGCGTAAGCCATTTATAGAATATTTGCAGACTGAAAAGATGCCAGAGGACAAGTCAGTAGCGCATCACATCACAAGAAGGGTTATGTTGTATGCTCTAGTAGGTGGTGTCCTCTACAAAAGATCATTCGATCAAATATGGCTACGATGTTTGAGCAGAGTCAAAGCATAGAATATTTTCAAAGAAGTACATGTCGGATTGTGTGGTTCTCACCAATCAGGACCATAGATGAAAATAAAGATCAATAAACTTGGATATTATTGGTTGGCAATGATGTCCAATTGCATGGATATAGCCAGAAGATGTCACCAGTGCTAAGTGCATGGGGTGGTCTTGCACCAACCTCTAAATGTGCTACACCCAACTATTTTTGTGTGGCCATTCAAGTGTTGGGGCACGGCATAATAGGTTTGACATACCCTCCATCCTCTAAAGGACACAAATTTATTCTTGCCACAACATATTACTTTTCCAAATGGGCAAAGGCATTGCCATTACGAGACGATACAGCATAGCACGCCCTTCAATTTTTCAAAATCCAAATCATCTACCGTTTCAGAGTTCCGCACAGAATAATCTTCTACAATGGGATAGCCCTCAAGAGCACAAAAATCAACAATTTTGTCAAGCAGCACGAGATAGACTGAAGATACTTTATGATCTACTACCCAGTTAAAATGGCCTGACGGAGGCCTTCAACAAGACACTGGTACAGATTTTGAAGAAAACACTAGACGAAAATAAAAGAGATTGGCATAACAAACTGTTAGAAGCCTTGTGGGCCTACCGGACAACGTTCAGGACTCCCACTCAGTGTACACCCTACGCACTCGTATACGGGTCTGAGGTCGTGCTACCGCTAGAAGTTCAGATGTCATCTCTCAGAGTCACTGTCGCCAATCAACTTACAACAGAAGAAATTGCAAAACTCAGACTTGAAGAATTGGAAAGTCTCGAAGGAAAACTAATAGAAGCTCAACAACATTTTGAGCTTCACCAGGTAAGGATGGTACAAGCTCATGACAAATTGGTCCGCCCATAGATGTTCAAAGTTGGTGATCTCGTTCTCGTGATCAAAAGGCCTATTCTTGCATGTCGTAAAGTAGGCAAAAAATTCGAGCTAAGTTGATAGGAACCATTTATCGTAGAAAAGGTCTATGGAGGAGGAGCCTACCAGCTAGTGGATCTTCAAGGCGAAAGACCCATATTTTCAATTAACGGACAATACTTGAAGACATACTATGCAACTTGACTTTGCTTGAATTGAAGTTTTGAAATTTTGATTGTTCTGGGGTAATTTATTTGGCCAAGCATCTGTGACCGGGTCCAAAAATTTTGTAATAAAATTAACCTCAATAAAATGAAAATTTTTGAATTTACATACTTTGATTTTCTTCTTTCTAATTTTAACTTTGATATCTTACTAAATTATACAAAATATATAAATAAATAAATGATTTTCTCACCAATACAAACTAAATTTTTGTCTAATAAACACTTTATTTTGTTCTTTTTTTTGCTAAATTTCAGTGCACTGATGTTTTTGCTATCGTCTGTAGAAAAAATGTCAAGATAGAAGCTAATTTTTTCTTTCAATGATAGCTAGAATCTCACACTTAACAAGGAAAGGGCACCACAGGGTGGCATAATAGACTTTGACATGGACTTCATTCAAGTTGATGTAGTCTACGAAGGTTCCCTAATGGATGTGTTTAGTTGTCGAGAAAAAGAAGGGCTACCATCATTATTAATGATTAGCACCAAGGAGGATTCCTCACTGAAGGGGAAGAAAGTGATAGTGCAGTAAGATTTGATGGAGGGGACTAGTAGTCTGCCATGTATGATAACTACACCGATCGGAGGTCTAGTCACTGCTAATGACGAGAGAATGCCAGTTGGACTGTTGCAAAGGACTCAATGCAGAAATTTCAATCGTAAAAAACATAGAGCTTTCTTGCGTGAAGAAATAAGATGCTAGAAGGAGGCAGGAAACATGCTGACCCCGATCCCTGATGGGAAAATCTACAATCCATGCATGAGAGAGACTTCCTCCAGCTTGCCTGCCACAGAGGATGAGTCTGAGTTCACTACAGAGCCGTTGATACCAGAGGTTTCAAATAATCTTTGTGCAGGTTGCCTATGGTTCAACGCCGAGATTCCCACATGGATACCAGCTTTAGGGACGTTTTTGGAATGCCCGGACTGCAACGTCCTCCACCTTAAGTGTTACAGCACTCTGGAGGAGTATACGTCCACAGATGATGGATTTCAGATCACCGATCAATCAATGGGGGAATAAGATAATTTGCAAGATACAGAGACAACACAAGCATGGCTTCCTGCTAATAATAAAATGAGGGAGTGTCCTCCACAATCGCCAATAGTTACCATGGCAGAATTAGACAAAATGAGTAAAGTGAAGAAAAGGAATTTTGAATTTTATGAAGAAGTTCAAGGAAGATTTGTCAATATACTCGAAGGCCTAGAGCTGTATACCAGATTCTTCTCTAAAAGTGAAGAAAGGAGCATTCTCCACAGTATATTCGACCTAAGGGATAGGGGTCGAGCGGGTCTTCTAATGGAAAGGGAAATGAAGCAGACATCACCAAACACTGCATTACGGAGGTACGACACCACAGGGTGTTTGTAACTTTCAAAAGGATGGATAGTAGCAAGATGCCATATGGATTCCAACCAGATCCAAAATTAGAAGAGCTATAATCTTACGAGTTATGAGACGGTTGCACCTCTAAGTACATGCAAAAGGAACTCTTGTCCTGGAGCGTTGTTTAGTAGGTCGGCTCGATCAGAAGCTCACCCCACCTAGGATAGACAGTCAGAGGATATCTTTTTGTATTTCGTTTTGGCAAAGTAGATATGATGATATATGTATCAGATATGCCCAGCTTGTGATATGTATCCAACATGAGATATTTTCAGATGTAGTTTTGATGTGTTCAGCATATTCTACTTTTTGATGCTTCGACCTATGTTCAATCTGTAACACATGTTTGAATCAGATTAATGAAATCTCTTTTAGAATTTAGTTTGTTTGTTCAATTCCCCTTTTTTGTGATGGATAAAGAGCCACAAAACCATATGTTGGTTCTGAACTACAATGAACAAAGAACAAAATAATAAAAACTTGATAATAATAAAATTTAAATAAATACTCTTTTGAAAAATCAACCAACAAAAATTGAATTTTGAAAATATATTTTAATAATTAATTGTGATAAAAATAATAAGAAAAGAAAATAAATATGTTGAGTTGATTCTCTAGATTTCAAGGTCTCTTACTCTTTGCTCGCACAACACGAGTGTCCTTGTCTGCACTAATTCTCTTCACAATCCCCGCGGAATCACATTTTGCGCAAAATCTCACAGAATTCCACATATCTTCCTCATAAATTTTTCTTCACCAACGTCAACTCTATCACATGACACATATCTATGAATTCAACATTATGAATTCTCCCCTATGTTTTAATTTCCATTTCGGAATCAGTACCTGAATTCTAATTCTCAATCCTCGAGATTGGTATAAGACCCCCTTGAATGGAACACGACATCATATTCTCAATCCTCGAGATGGGTGTAAGGCCCCCTTCAATGGAACACGACATCCTATTCTCAATCCTCGAGATTGGTATAAGACCCCTTTGAATGGAAGATGACATCCTATTCTAAATCCTTGAGATTGGTATAAGGCTCCCTTGAATGGAACACGACATCCTATTCTCAATCCTCAAGATTGGGTAAGGCCCTCTTGAGTGAAACACGACATCCTATTCTCAATCCTTGAGATTGGTATAAGACCCCCTTGAATATAACACGACATCCTATTCTCAGTCCTTGAGATTGGTATAAGACCCCCTTGAATGGAACACGACATCCTATTCTCAATCCTCGAGATTTGTGTAAGGCCCCCTTGAATCAAACACGACGCCCTATTCTTAATCCTCAAGATTTGTATGAGACCCCCTTAAATGGAACATGGCATCCTATTCTTAATCCTTGGGATCAGTACCTAAATTTTGATTCCTATCTTCCGAGATCGGTACCCAAATTCTGACTCATTTCTGAGATTGATACCTAAATTTCAATTCTCATTTTGGGATTGGTATCTAAATCTTGATTCCTATCTTTCAAGGTCGGTACCTAAATTTAGACTCTCTTTCTGAGATTGATACCTAAATTTCAATTCTCATTTCGGGATAAGTGCCTAAATCCTGATTCCTATCTTTTCAGGCTGGTACCTAAATTCCAACTCTCTTTCTGAAATTGATACCTAAATTTTAATTCTCATTTCGGGATCAGTACCTAAATTTTAATTCCCTCCTTTCGAGGTCGGTACCAAAGTTCTGACTCTCTTTCTGAGATTGATACCTAAATTTCAATTCTCATTTCGGGATCAGTACCTAAATCCTTATTACTATCTTTTGAGGTCGGTACCTATATTCTGATTATCTTTTTCTGAGATTGATACCTAAATTGCAATTCTCATTCTAAGATCATTACCTAAATTATGATTCCCTCCTTTCAAGGTCGGTACCTAAATTCTGACTCTCCTTTCTGAGATTGATACTTAAATTTTAATTCACATCTCGGGATCAGTACCTAAATTTTGATTCCTATCTTTTGGGATCAATACCTAAAGTATGATTCTCTCCCTTCGAGGTCGGTACCTAAATTCTGACTCTCCTTCTAGAATTGATACCTAAATTTCAATTCTCATCTCGGGTTCAGCACCTAAATACCAATTCCCATCCTCCAAAAACACCTGAAACTTAATAATTTGGAACTCACACTCCAATCCCCAGCAAGAGTTTTGACTCCTTAATTTCGCTCGGATATTTCACTTGCTAATTCCCCAGTGGAAACAACAAGCACTCTATCCTATACTTCCTTCTAGGTCTGTCAACTTAAAATTCTGTGTTGGTTTTGTTTATCTCATCGATCAACGCCAATAAGCGCGGTATACCTACCCAGCACACCACATCTATTAGGAGTCCATTTGCCTCACTTTTGGTTGAGGTTTAGTTTTCCCTCTTTAGTAGCTCAGGGTTTAGTCATAGGGTTTCCTGTTGAGTATTCCTAGAAAACTAGAAAAGGAACCCTCAGCATTAGAAACTCTAAACTCTTCCTTGCTCAACCTGAAGTTCCACATATTGGTCCTAACCTCTAGCACTTAGTAGGTGGGGTCAGTATGGGGGATGTCAAGGAGAGTCCCCATAGGACTGCTTAACCTTAGGGCTGGCCCTATGTGTTGGTTTGGAGTTAGTTCACTCACTTACATTGACTATCACCTAAATTTACTAGCAACCCTAAACCCAAAATTGTTGACTTTGATTCCTTGATCTTTTGGGAGACTCATGTAGATGGTCCCCTAGACCCACTGACCCTAGGCTAGGGTTTAGCTAAGACCAATACATAGAGTACTCAAATGGGGATTTCATTGGTCCATAGCTCACATAAGGTGGTTGGCACCCCAATTCTACCAAAATATCCAACTTGGGCTTTTTCCCCCAAATCCACCCAAATTACCTAAACACACCCAAACCCCAAATTTGACCAAAATTCCCAATTTCACCCAGAATACCCAAATTTGTTTGAAAATCATTTCAAATCATTTGAAACTACCCAAATTGCTCAAAACATCCCAAAAATTCCAAAATTACCAAAAACCCCTCAAATTTGCCAAAATTACAAAAATACCCTTGGTGGCCCAAACTTTCCCACAAAGCCCTCAAAATCATTTCAAATTTCCCCAAAACCAATTTAGACCCTTTAATTGAACCCAATTTGATCAATTTAACCAATTTGACCAAAACCCCAAATTGCCTTTAAAGGCCCAATTTCTCCAAATTCACCTCACATACCCATCAATTTGGCCCCAATCATCCCCAATTTTAATTCTAAATTCAAATTTGTCTTTCATATGATCATTTCAAACCAAATTCAAGCCTAATTGACCCATGGTTTGAGCTCAATTTTGATCCAAATTAAACCTACAATTTTGACCCAATGACTTAAACTCAACTAATTAAACCATATGATCCACTCAATTGCCCCAATTTGAATCCCAAATTCTTCCTAACAATCCTATACATCAAATTGGGCCTTCAATTGGCCTTGTTCAAGCCTCAATTTCCCTCAATTTCAACCCACACTCAAAATCCCCAATTTTTCCTCAAATTAGCTATGTATCCAAATTCCACCAAATTGAATGCCCTAGCCCCAAAATTGACATCCAATTTATGTTAAAAAATATTTATAACATTCCTCTAGACCATTTTGAACCATTAATTTGGACCTAACCTAACCTTAGCCTAACCTAAACCCAAGTCAAATCCAACACCCCCAAATTGACTAAATGACCAAAACCCACCAAATTGAACTTCCATATCAACTCAAAAACACCCCAAATCTTTTTTAAACTCATTATGGAAATTTTTTACACTAAATTGATTAGTTAATTGGGCTCAATGTCATGGCTAGCCCCACCTAAACTCAACTCCAATCCAATTTGACCCAAATGAACCCATACACCAACCAACCAAACTAAATTGGCCAACCAAGGACCATTCCAGCCACCAAGTGCATTATATTAACCAGGCTAAATCCACTTAAATCACCCTAGGTGAGCTAAGGACGAATGGCTCCTAGATTTAAGGGATCTTAACCATATTTGGGCCTTATTTGAAAATACTTTGCCATCGTCACTTGCCATTGGGATTAAATCATAAATAACTCTCCCCTGACCTCCTTGAGCCAAAAAGTGACTGAACCCTAGCCAGCCACCTACTCAGCTACCAGAAATAGGTACCCAAATAAGCCCCCATTGGCCAAAACCTAAAATTAAACCTCCCTGAGCTGTCCAAGTCTGATTGGTCACTAGTGCTCTTCATCCCTCTACCTCAGCAAGCCTTAGCACCCACTATCAAGCTCTAAGCTCCACCATGCAGCCATGTCTTTAAATTAACCCCTCCATGGACAAAGGAGAGCTAACCAAAATCCTTGGGGAAACATTGCCAAAATCTCACTATAGACTCTCCAAGCATTCCTAAGCTCAAGCCAACCATCTTCCCCCTCTGGTTCCCTCTGTGAGAGTTCAATTTTGAGCTCAAAATCAAGTCAAAACCAGGACATTCTTCCTCACACTTCCACAATCCACCAAACTTCAACTAACTATGCACAAACCATCCCCAGAGTGAGAGAAATTGATCCCCCACAAAAGCCCCCTCTCAAATAGCCTCTAACCTAGCTTTAGACCAACACCTGAAATCGAGTTTGATCGAAATCATACTTAGAAAATTTACCAGAGCTTGAAACTGCATATGGAGGTTCATTGGACCCAATCAAAGCTAAGACAACCATCTGATTGAGGCCTCCCCTCTCAGATAAAGGTATTGAGCTCTAACCCTAGCCCGAGCCTATTTTGATTCTCCATACGTATTTACTGTGTTTCATATGTATAAACCATATAGATATGTTCGTCCTGAGTAGATGAAGGCTTAGAAACAAACCACATGTGATTTGGTTGAGTCTAGAAGAAGATCATAGGGTTTTAAGTTTAACGATTCACAGGTTAGGTCACTTGTGGACGATGAACAGATGTCGTCCGATCGTGAGTTTATCCAGTGGATGGTCCTGATGAAGCCGAACGAGCATATGGTCCATAAAGCGCAGTCTGCATGGCAGATATGTGAATGGCGACGTCAAATAACAGAGCGACACGTGTGATCCAATCAGTGTCGCGCTGGATAAGTAGAAAAATAATGATTTTTGAATTATTTTAAATGCCTGAACTTTAAAAATCCATATCTTTCTCTATAAAAATCATAAAAATAAAAGAGAAAGACTCCCTTGCTCAGTGAAAAGAGCGAAATAATGTGGACTAGAAATAAAAATTATTTTCTTATTCCCTAGTTTTTAATGAACTCAATACCCTCTAGAGTATTTTAATTCATTATGATCAAGCATTGCTCACCAGACTTGAAATTTTGAGGGTTTGTTTCTCATTACATAGACTATGTCCTCTAATTTTTCCAAGATCAGAGGACATTTCTATGCTTCTAACCTTAATTTTCAAGCTAAGGTGACCATTTTGGCTTAATTTAATTATATAAATTAAAATTTCATTTGGAAAATTATGAGAATAATTTTAGTAGGTTTCCTGTGGTTAGAGAAGTCTAGGAAAAATATTGTGATGTCTTGAATTATCTTGTAAATTTTTATATTTAATTAAATGTAAATATCTTTTTTTTAATTTATGTAAATCATATATTTATAAAAAATTGACAAAATCAATCCCACATTGTTCATGAAAATCATGTTTATCCACTGTAAAAATTTGAAAATTATTTGATTAGGTATAAGTATTAAAGTTGATTTTCTAAGAAACCTTGTATTTTTATATAAAAATAATTATATTGAATTAAATACACTTGGAAAAATTATGAAAAGTAGTTTTTTGAGTTCCTTGTGATTAGAGGCACTTGGGAAAAAAAATTTCCTTTTTTAGAAAATATTTAATTTTTTTGCCTTAAATAATTAAAATTAATTAAAATTTTAAAAAATATCAAAATATTTCAAAATATGCCTAATTATTTTATGATCACTTGTGGCTCATTAAAATATTTTTTTCTATTTTTTCTAAGTTAAAAAAAATAAACCTTAAAAGCTTAAAAGTTAATTTTCCTTATTTTTCCCTTAAAATAATTATAATAAAAAAATTAAAAATTATAAAAATACAAAATTTGATTCTCTGACTTTTCTAAACTCAGAGAAGTCTGATAAAAATATAAAAAATATATAATTTTGGTAATTAAAACATTATTTTCTATTTAATTAAATCATTGAAGCTTATTTAATTTAAAAAATCATGAAATGTTGCTTAAGTGTTTCTCTGACCTGAGAAAATCTCTAATAATTTTTCGATAAATAAAAACTTTATTTTGAAAAGTTAAATAAATTAATTTTTTAAAATCCTATTTTTTGAATTTAAATAAATTAATTAAACTAAATTTTGAGAAGCCCCCATACTCTCCTCTAATATTGTAATTACCTCATGGTTATGACACTCTAAATGCTCAAAGTCATTTGGGTTATGTTTAATGAGTTATGAGGTGAAGCACCCCAAGGGCAAAATAGTCATTCTAGATTTTGGTGCCTTAATAAAAATTTAGGATTAACTAAGGGAAATGGATAATTTTTTATCTTAATAAACAAGTTTGGATGATTGAAGCACAATGGGATTAAAAGGTAGAAACACACTCACAACCCTTGCACAACATCAACAAAATCACAATTCTCCTAATCTTCATGACTTGGAAGTCAACTAAGGTCAAATGATTCTTAAGTGATGGGCTTAAGATAGAAAAGATGATAATTTACTTTTCTTAAGCCCAAAGTTGAGGATGATGTGATCATTCATCAAGGATATATGTCACTTAAATCAAAATTTTGATAATCACCATTTCACCAATTATGATTGTTAAGGGCTTGGTAGTGGCCTAGGCTCGATGTCTAAACTCAATTGATTGGATTTAGAAGACGATATGATTGGTGATTAACATCTTTAAACACTACAAGCCTGACCTTAATTGTGGGCACCATAATCTTTAAATGACCTAAACTTGCCTTAAGGGCACCCACTCACATAACTCTTAAATGAAACATCAATTGATTAAATGAGTACCCTATCCTTGGGATAATTAAATTGTCAAGTTTCACTAAGCAACAGGGTAGTCACACTTCAACCTCAGATGATTAATGGAACAATATGATAAGTTCATAATGAACTCGGAATATTTCAAGAGATCTTCAAAGTGGTCTAGGGTCATGCCTCTAGCTCTTTAAAATCTATTAGACTTTCTGAAAGGCAAATTGGACTTGTCATATTTTGTTGTAAAATCATCTACTAGGATCTTCTGAGATTCAATAAAGTCATAACTTTGACTTTGATAGCTAAACCTTCATCTACTCCTACAATTTAAATTCCCTACAAAATTATATACATGCTTTGCAAGTACTAACATTTTAGGTGGAGGAACGAGAAGAATCAACTGGTACGCTATTAAATTATTGCATTTACCTTTTTATACTTCTTGTCTTGAGCTTGCGTGTTAAAAAATGATGTCACCTTGCATGAAAACCAAAACTGCTAGAATAGCCACAAAACAAAAACCAAAACCAAAACTAAAATTAATCAAGATAAAATTCACTGTCACAACATGAAAATATAAGACAACTCAAAATTTAATCACAAACATCACAATATAGCAATTGTAACTAAATTAAGACGTCTCTATCAGATCATTCAGAATCTCTCTGAGGAGGTAACCTACGGATGCCAACAAGATTTCTTATGGTCTAAATTAAAGTATGGAGCTCATTGAGTTGAGTTTAGTAAATTCATTTGGACTAAGTGAATCTGAAAGAAAATAGTGGTATCAGAACGAGGGAACCGTACGATCCTAACCGTTGTCGCTCCAATCATTTTTAATATGCCCCATAATATTTAAATGACCATAACCATAGGAACATTTGATTTGACATCATAACCTGACACATTAGAAAACTTAAACTCATCACGATGAGGATCTTGGAGCTAGCATTGTGGGCAGCACAACCATCTTCATCAGCAAGAGGATCTACAACAGCATATCTTTCCTTAGAATTAAACAACAAGCCATAGGATTTTGGTGTTGTTTGCTTATGCAACATAAATCCTCAACTCATCTTTAGGCCTTTTGTATAGCTTTGTTGTACAATGTAAGCTCTAACTCGTCTTAGGATTCTGCAGTTGTCATTCATCGCAACCTAAATCCTCAGATCTTTCAGTCTATTTGTGTGATCGTTTCACACAAATGTAAGCCCTAATTAATAAAATTTGTAGGGTGAAACATTTAAATATTTCTCCTCTAAACTGAAGCCAAACTATAGGGTAGCTTGGGAAGTCTCTGAGGTTCTCCTCTGGGTCTCTGATTTCGGTGACTGACAGCTTCCAATGGGCAACTCTTTAAACAAAATTATGCTGACACTTTGCTCACCTTTAAGTTCCACATATTGGTCCTAACCTCTAGCACTTAGTAGGTAGGGTCAACATGGAGGAGCTCAAGCAGAGTCCCCATAGAATTACTTGGCCTTGGGGATAGCCCTCTGGTAGTATGGTCTTGGTTGGTCTCACACACAAACTTTCACATTACACTTCCACTCACAACCTTAAACCCAAACCTGCTTAACTTTGATCCCTTGACCCTTTGGGAGACTCATGTAGATGGTCTCCTAGACCCACTAGCCCTAGGCAAGAGTTTAGCTAAGACCTGTACATGCAGGACCCAAAGTTGGGAATTTTGTTGGTCCATGGCTCAAGAACGGTGATTGACACCCTAATTTTACCAGAATATCCAACTTAGCATTTTTCCCCCAAATCTACCCAAATTACCAAACTACCCTTGAAGCCCCAAAATTACCCAAAATACCAAACTTCGTTCAAAAATCATCTCAAACAATCTGAAGCCACCCAAATTGACCAAAACACCCCAAAATTTTCAAAATTACCAAAATACCCCTAATTTTGTTAAAATTACCAAAATACCTCTGATTTTGAACCACTAATTGGGCCCTAGCCATACTTTAGCTCAACTCAAACCAAAGTCTAACCCGATACCCCCAAGATTCACCATGAGCCAAAGTTGTTAAAGTTGATTCTCCAAATCAATTCAAAATCACTCCAAACCTCTTCTAAACTCCTTGTATCAATCATCTACATCATCTTAAGTAATCAATTGAGCACAATGGCAAGACTAGCCCTACCTAAACTCAACTTTAAGCCAAAATGCCCAAAATTGAACCCATGTACCAAAGTTGACCAAGTCAAGCTAAATTGATCAAACCAAAGCCATCACGACCACCATTTGGACACTAGTGACTAGGCTAGACCCACCTAGCCCACCCCATATAAGCCATGGACCAAAGGTACCCTAAATTAAGGGATTTCTTTCCTAAAATGCCAAATATAAGGAGATATTTGCCAAAACCCATCACCGATCAAATTAATTACCATTATGATTGCTCACTGGCTCCCCTGACCACCTGACCACCAGACCACCAGACCACCAGCTCAGGCCTAGCTAGCCACGCTAGTCACTGGAGGAGCCAAAACTGAGGGCCACCGTACCTCAAATTTAACCTAATTTAACCTAACCAAGGTGTCAAGCTCTAATTGGTCACTTGTGTCATTCAGCCCTCCACCTCAGCTCTCCATTGCACCCACCAGCCACCCTTGAGCTCAGACTAATGGCCATGGCTGTAAATTGAGCTCTCCATGACCAAAGGGGAGAGTGCTTGAAGCCTAGGGGAAGCTTTGCTACAATTTCACTAGAGCTTCTCCAAAACTTCCTAAGTGAAATCCCTCTGCTATCAACAACTCACAGCCATCACTAAAATTTACCCTAAAATCATGACATATTTCTCCACACCTCCACACTCCACGAAATGCCAATTAACTATACACACCCCATCCCCAAAGTGAGAGGAGTTGATCCCTCACAAAACCCCCATCACTGAGAGCCTCTAGCATAGCCCTAGACTAACACCTGAAATTAGCTTTGGTCTAAATCATACATAGACAATTCACCACAGTCCAGAAGCTCATCTGAAGGTTCTCTGGACTCCTATGAATCGTCTTCAACCATCTAATTGAGGTCTCACTTTTCAGACAAAGGTATTGAATTCTCTCCTCAAATCGAGCTTAATTTGATTCTCCATACGTATATATTGTGTTTCATGTTCGATCAACCGTATATATAGGTTTGCCTTGAGTAGATGAAAATGTAGAAACAAATCTCATGTGATTTGGATGAGCATCAAGAGAGATCTTAAGGTTTGAAGTTGAACAGCTCTTGGTTTAGGGAGATTGGGGATGATGAACGGATGGCATCCATTCGCCCGTGTATTAATCTAACGATTGTGAAGGCGTCGAGCGAGCTTATGGAGTGGAAAAGTGGGATTTGTGGCAGCTAAATCAGAAGGTAGCGTCGATCAACGGAGTGCCACGTGGCTTTTCAGAGCCGTCGTAGGTTGCGCTGGATAAGTAGGAAATTAGGGATTTTATTTAATTAAATGTCATATCTTAGAAATTCCATAACTTTGCATAAAAAGATCATAAAAATAAATAAAAAATATCCTCTTGCTCAGTGAACAGAGGAAAATAATGTGGACTAAATTAAAAATTATTTGTTGACTCTCTGATTTTCAATTAATTAAATACTCTCTATGATATTTTAATTTATTGTGATTAAATATTGCTCACCATAGCTTGAGAATTTTATGGTTTTGTCCTCATGATAGATGAGATATTCTCTGATTTTTTTCAAGGTCGAAGAACATTCCTTTGTTTGTAACCTTAATTTTCAAGCCTTAAGGGCTATGTTGGCATAAATTAACTATATAAATTAAAATATCACTTAGAAAATTATAGGATAAATTTTAGTAGGTTTCCTGTGGTCAGGGGAGCTAAGGAAAAATATCATGAGGGTTTGAATAATTTTGTACATTTTTATAGTTAATTAAATTTTATATCTTGTATTAATTTATTTAATTAAATATTAATAAAAAATTAATAAAATCAATTCTACATTGTGTAGAAAACTCATGTTGACTCGTGTAAAAATTTGAAATTATTTGATAAAGTTTAAGCATTAAACTTTATTTTTTGATAACAATTGTATTTTTCTGCAAAAGTAATTATATTAAATTAAATACACTTAGACAAATTATGAAAAGTGGTTTTTTGAGTTCCTTGTGATCAGGGGCACTTAGGAAAAATAAAAATTATTTTGGAGAAAATATTTCATTTTTGAACTATATTTTAAATTAAAAATAATTAAAATTTTTAAAAATACAAAAAATGTTTAAAAATGTGCAAAATGGTTTCATGATTACTTGGGGCTCATTAAAATATTTTTCTCAATTTTTTCTAAGCTAAAAATAAATTTTCAAAGGCCTAAAATATATTTTTCTTATTTTTTCCATTAAAATAATTGTAAAAAAAAATCAAAATCACAAAAATATAAAATTTAATCTTTTGAGCACTCTGGACTCAAAGAGGCTTAATAAAAAAAATATTTTTTTATAAATAAAACATATTTTCTATTGAATTAAATCACTAAAAATCAATAAATAATTATAAAATTAAATTAAAATTTAATTTTAAAAAATATGGAAATTTCCTAAATGTTTCTCTAACCTATGTGAATCTCTAGTTTTTTTCCCGTAAAGAAAAAAAATTATTTTGATTGAATAAATAAATTAATGTTGAAAATCATATTTTCAAAGTTAAGATAATTATTTAAATTAAGTTAAATTTTTAAAAACCACATTTTCTCCTCTGATATTTTAATTGTGCCATGGATAGGGTACCTTAAAATTTTAAAAGTCATTTCAATTATGCTTAATGAGTTATGAAGTAGAGAGCCCCAAGGGCAAAATGGTCATTTTAGATTATTGTGCTTTAATCAAAATATAGGACCAATCAAAGGGAATATGGGTAATTTTGATCTTAATGAGCACTTTTGGATGATTGAAACGTAATGGGTAGAAAGGTAGAAATCAATTTGCCATCTTTCCATGATAAGAGTAAAATTATAATTTTCTAAATTATCAGGATTTAGAAGTTAATTAAAATCAAATGATTCTGAAGTGATCGGCTTAGTCAAGAAGGATGATAGTTCACTTATTTTAAGTCCATAATCAGTTATGATATGGTGTTTTAACAAGGATATGTATCACATAAATTAAAGTTTTAATACTTGCACATTCTCCTATTGAGATTGTTAAGGGCTTGGTAGTGATCCAGGCTCGATATTTAAACTCATTTGTTAAAATTTAGAAAAAGGTAACATGATTGATGATAAACATTTCTAAACACTACGTGCCCAACTTTAGTGGTGGGTACAAAATCTTTAATGACTTAAACTTGCCTTAGGGACATTTAACTACATAACTCTTAAATGTAATATCAATTGATTAATTGGATACCTTGTTCTTAGGATGATGAAAATGTCAAAGTTCACCGAGTAACGGGTAATTTCAACTTGACCTTGGATGATTAATGAAACAATATGATAAGTTCAAAATGAACTCGAAAGGCTTCAAGAGATCTTTAAAGCGGCGCAGAGTTATTCCCTAAACACTTTGGAATCTCTTGGATGTTTTGGAGGACAATTTGAAATTGTTATATTCTGTTCTAAAATAATCCACTAAGATCTTTTGGGATTCAATGAGTCTTAATTTGGGGTCCGTTAGATACACCTTCCCCTACTCTTACAATTTATTTAATTTTTTGCAAAATTATATACATGTTGCAAAAGTTAATCTTTCTGCGGGAATGCCGAGAAGATGAAAGGTATGCTTTTATAGTGTTCTTAAATTTCTATCATTCTACTTTTATACTTTTGCTTCCAAATATTATAACTACTTGGTTGTGAACTTTACTTTATTTGCAAAAAATCAAAACCATTTTAAAAAAGTAATCAACATTTTCAAAATTCTAAAAGAAATGGTTTCAAAGGTAACCATAAATCCTTTGAAATGTCACTAAACATAAAACATTTTTTTCAATTTACAGGAGTCCCTCAGAGGAGGTAATCCACTGTTGCTAACGAGATCTCCCAGGTTTAAATAGGTTTCACAGCCTGTTTAAGCTAAGTAAGTTTGAAAGAAAATAGTGATACCGAAATGAGGGAACCATGTGATCCTAACTGATGTCACTCTAATCAACTTTAAACCCCCCCCCCCCTCTGATTGAACCTTAAACCTTAGACTTTAGGTTTGCTACTTTGCCAAGGAGCCTAGAGCTAGCTTTGTGGGCAGCCTTCTACAACAGCACATCTTTCCTTAGAAATTAAAAAAACAAGTTGTAGGGTTTTGAGGTTGTCTGCCTAGTGTGACATAAATTCTCAACTCTTATTTTGGCCTTTGTATAGCCTTGCTATATAATTTAAACCCTAAATCATTCTAGGATTCTGAGGTTATTGTTTGTCACGACCTAAATCCTAACACCTTCCATGCTATTTGTGCGACCGTCTTACATAAGTGTAAGCTCTAATTAATAAAATTGGTAGGATTAAACATTTTAATAATTCTCTCTGAAGTTGAAGTCGAACCATAGGATAGCCTGAGAAGTCATCGAGGTTCTCCTCAGGACCCATGACATTCCCTAGTTCTTCTTCTTTTGGATTCCATAATAAATGTTCCAAATTTGAGTCATTCCCATTTCACACCTCCTTGTCCGATTTTTTGAAAATTCTAATCCCTTTGAATTCTTGAAGAAAATATCCCTTGATTTGTATCAAATATTTTCTTAGGTGACTTTGATTATCTAAGATATAGTTAACTATTGGGGCTTGCCCTTATAGCAAACTTTTAAGAATCTAGCTTAAAATAAACCATATTTACTTTTTCATATTAAATAGGGGAATTTGTTGTTCAACATAAAAAAATGGTTTATCATAGAATTATATGGATGTCATAAATTCTTTAGTTTATTTAATCGAGTCTCACCAGTAAGTAGTGTGTCTACCCTTTGGGATAGATGCATTGCTTGCGGTGTTAGGCTCATTAATTTAAACCACTGAGGACATGAGATAGGTTTGGTCCCGTATATTCAAAATACTAGTTTTTCTCCAAATGATATATACATATTAAAGTAAATCAGGCGTCATGATATCCATTTTGACGACCGATAATTCCCAACCTTTTAAACGGCTGACAGCTTCTGGAGACTCTTCTAGGAACTAGTTTATCTCTCCATTTAAATCAGGGAATATTATCTTCATATATCGATAATGTGTCCATGTCCCTTATGGAACAGATTTCGCTCCTTCTGTTGGCATGCCTCACCCATTTATTTCTTGGGTAAGTTCGATCAACTCTTTTGGACTTCAGGATCGTCTGTTCAATCACCTTTGAAAAGAGAGGTTCAAGAGTTCATTAGGACTTTTGTCTTTTGTGAGGGGTTGGACCCCCAATAAGTGTGTTGGTGGACTAGATCCATATGGGCATTGCGCATTGAGAAGTTGGTCCCGTACTGGATCCAAAACTTTGTTCTTCTTCTCATGTCTTTTCAGATTTGGTTTCCTACTTTGCAAATTAAATCAAATTGTTGCATGCTTGGTTAACTTTAACCTTTTAATTAACTAAATTCCTCTACTTTAAATTTACTTTACTAAATTTTTTAAAGTCTTTACAAATTAAAATTTAATAAAGACTTTCCCAGTCTACAAAATGATCATTATTAATTTTTAGTGCTCACACTAGAATTACAAGGTATTGGCCAAATAACTAACCTCAGAGCTTTCTTTTTGAAGCTATTTTAATGGCGTTCCAAATGCTCACTTTCTCCTGCAACCTTCCAACTAGCCGAAATTCCCACAATGTCGCCCCCACCATAAAGTTTGGAGCTCTATTCAATGAACTCAAAGTCGTGCCCGGAAAGGCCCCATTTTTTGTCATGAGAGTTGCTACTCTGGAACCGCAGGAGCCAGCTGTTGGATTCAACCTGAACTGTCCTCAAGATTTCCCTTCCTGCAAGAAGGTGAAGACTATTGCTACCTCGACACCTGTTAAGTCTGTTGTTCCCCTGTCTGCTAAAGTAAAGGAAATTATGATTGAGGAAGATACTGTTGGAGGATTTACCACCCCACCACTAGTATTTGAAATTAGAACTAGCTTGAAGTCCGTACCATTAACTCGGTCTCAGAGAAGAAATTACAATCAAAGGATTCAAAAGGTTTCTAAGGCCCAAATTCATGAAAAGGTACTTGTTGATGAGGTTCCCCACCAGGAGGAACTTAGATTGCTTGAAACCTCTCCGCTTCTATGAGGAAGTAAGTTTCACCCATTAATGGATACTACTGGTATGAAAGTATTCAAAAAATTGTTGATGCCTTACGGTTGTTTCATGATCGTGATGAGGAGAAGGAGAAACCCATTCCTATCACCAAAGTCCGTACAGTATTCCAGAGGTTGGTCGTTAAAGGATGTTCAGTGGCTGAACTGCTTAAGGAGTGGGATGTGCTATGTCCCCTCAAATGAAGAGGGAAATTTTGAAAGATGTCAAAGCTGCCCGACAGTCTCAAAGATCAGCTGAAGTTTTGCCAGCTCGTATTCTTGTCAGATTCTGCCTAATAAGTCAAGTTGATACTACCATCGTCACAACTATTTTTTTCACCATCCCTACTCCAAGGTCTGTAGGACATTGACTGGCCAAGTCATGTCTAGGTCCGAGGATACCACTAGTTGCTACTTGTAAGAGTGTCTCAATGAAGGAACAAATAAAGAAGCCACCTGGTATTGTATTTGGTCTGCACAGTGGGGAGCATTCCTCTCTTCAACACACCAATGCCTTTGTTAAGACACCCTGTCTTAAGAAATCATCTTCGAAAAAGAAGGTATGGGTGCCCAAGGTCACCGTACCAATACAGTTTAATGAGCCCGCAGGGCAAGATTGTGTAATGAAGCAAGCATATGAAGTATCGGACATCGTTGTAGCCATTGCTATCAAGTCTGATGAACAAAGGGAGGATGGACAAGAGAGTCATCCAGATCTTAAGATGATCCAAGAAGCAATAATTGAAGAAAAAGTTGAAAAGCTTAGGACAGAGATTTCTTAGTTAGCCAAAGAGCATAGAGTGGTTATTGATGATGATGAAGATTTTGATTTTAACTATTATCTTGATGAAGAGTTTATGGATATCATGTCATCAAGACTGGTGTCACTACTTCTACACCCGATGCCCAACCTCTTGCTGAAGGGAACGTCATGGATGATTTGTGCAGAACTGTTCTGCTAAGAGATGAGAAAATCAGCAAGATGGAGAAGAGAATGGATAAGATGGCCACACCATGGTTGCATGGCTACAGTTCATGGATAGTCCCAGTCATAACAGTTAGCTTCTCTGGAAGTCAACCAGCCAGAGAGAGTTCACATTATCGATGAAAAAAGAAAAGTTTCCTCCGCTAACATAGACAATCAACAAAAGAAAGATTCCCCACCAAGTGTAATACCAGAAAAGGATATTAAATAATTGGTCGAGCAGCAAGTTCAGGAGGCCTTAGCCCAATCTAAGGGTGGTCCATTGATTTCAAAGGACAAACCTTACCCGGAGGAGTTTGATGTTGTGCTCTACCCTAAGGGATTTGTGTCACCAAACTTTAAGATGTTCGACAAGATTGAAAATCCCATATATCATGTAGCACATTTTCAAGATTGTTGTGGTAACACTAGAGGTAATGAAGCCTTACTATCCCGTCAGTTTGTCAGTAGCTTATCATGAATAGTATTCGATTGGTATGTCAAGTTGCCCAACGGATTAGTGAAGAAATTCGCCGAGTAAGAACAGTTATTGGTCAATAGATTTACTGGTGCATAACATCATGTTTCTATTGGAGATCTCATAGTGGAAAGGTAGAAGCCTAATGAGACTCTAGTAGAATATATCTTGAGGCGGAGAAAACTAACCATGAAATGTAAACCTCAACTATAGGAACAACATGAGATTGAGATTCTACTCAAAAGCTACCATGGGCTGGTAGCCTTCATGCTTAAGGGACTGACCATCAAATCCTTTAAGAAGCTACTAAGCAAAGCCAGCAGTCTATAAGTGGAAATTAAGCATATGGATTCCTTAGAAAATTCAAAAAAGTCCAGGACAACGAGAGTGTTCGAGAAGAAGTCTGGAACAGTGGTGATAGTTGATGAGGGAAAGTAGCTAATAAAGATTCAGGCAGAGCATTCTAATCAGAGTACCCAGCAGTTCTTACAGTATACCCAGCCTCAGCAACAGACACAACACTATGACCAGTCTAGCCAACTATCACACCAGGGAGGACCGTACCGGGAAGAGGGTAGATGAGGTCCGACTCTTTTAGAATGAAGGAAGAGAGTATATTCTTTCAAAGATGAGGCTATGCCAAAGATGTTCAAAAACCTAATGAAGAAGCCCAAGTTCAGATTGCTAGAACGAACGAAGCTAGAAGAAACTAATGAGAAAGAGCATCCCAATTTTTGCTCTTATCATAGGATGTTGTGACATACAATAGAGGGTTGTTTCATTTTCAAGGATTAGCTCGAGAGAAATTTTAAAGAAAAGAATATAACCATCCCAAAATAATATTTTAAAAAACCTGAAAGTGGTTATGTATATATGATTTCGGCTAAGCCAATCACTCTGATAGATTTGTATTTAAAGAAAGATGGAAGGAACAAAATTTAGAGAAAATCATCCAGAAGAATACTGGATCAAATTCAGACCGCTTTAGCGTAGGCAGCCGTTCAAAGTCTACAGCCTACTCAACCCAAGTTAGAGATTTAATTAGAGAAACTGCAGCAACCAAAGAAGGAGAAGAACGATGTAATGAAGACTAATGGAGTGGGGGGTAGATAGGGACTGCCTCTGTTATATTGGTTATCTCAAATTCGGGGAAGAAAATCCTCAAACCCCTGACCATGTACGATTACCTTTTTGCCCCACCGGGGTCTTATAAATATAATGATTATGATTTCGGCTACATTCTAACTATTTCTATCCTCTTAACATCATCTAATCAGATGTAGATCTAACTCAAATCTAAATTACCAAAATGATCCTCAAATTGTACTTAAGTCCGATGAACCCGTTAACAAGAATGAAGAAGATATCGATAACACTGGTTAAGATAGCGCAGGGAGTGAGGAACCAGTCCTTGAGTACCATGGTACACCACTCGCCATCAGTTTGGATCTTTCTAATGAAGAAGAGACACTAGAAGTTTTACCTACAACTTCTTAAGAAGAAGAAGAAGAAGAAATCACATAAATAAATTTAAGAAGTGGGAAGGTATTACCTCCAAGAATAGCTCTAGTGGATAAAGGGAAATAAATAGTCACTCGAGAAGAGCTATCTCCATCTCCACCAATGGAAGAGCCACATAACCAAGTAAAAATTGGAGGATTATACAAAGTGGATTATAATGTGCTAGCTCATCTTAGGAGGTTGTCACCCAAACTAAGAATCTAAGACGCTCTGATCCTATCAAAGAAGATGAGAGAGTGTCTGGTTACATCATTGCTTCAATCCGGAGATTTGCTTAGCTCAATTGGCCAGCACATCCTCGGATGAAGTTTGTTCATTAAAAGAATAGCTTGGGATAACCTTCACAGAAGAAGACTTGTTGCTTGATACCACTGATTGCTTTACATCTCTGTTAATATTGGTAGATTTGTATTTTCTATATTTTTGGTAGATCTGGGAGCGTCACTTAACTTATGAGTCTACAGATGGTGGTATACTTGGATATTGAGGCTCAAGAGCTTACATCTGATTAGATGATGTTAAGAGGATTTAATCAGATGGGAGAAATAGCCCTTAGATCGATTACACTATTAATGGAAGTCAGACAACTAGTAAAAATAAAAAAATTCCGTATCATCGATGCAAAGACCTCTTGCAATGCTTTACTTGGACGACCTTGGATTCACGAGCATAAGATGGTCCTGTCATCCCTACACCAATGCATCAAGTATTTTAAAAAAGGACACGAAAATTGTATCAAGGGAGATTTACAACCATTCTCAATTTATGAAGTAGGCATCCACGAAGACGCCGCTTACCACACACCTCCAAATAAGATTATCATTTCTTGTGAAGATGTTCTTTCAGCCCATACACCCGAGATCGAGGTTGTGGACATTGACGACGAAGAACCAACACGATTATTGAACAAACTAGGCCAACTATCAACATCGACATAGAAGAAAGTTCTGATGAAAAAAGCTCCAAGGGATAAAATAAAAGAAAACTCAGTATGAGATTTCTTTGGAAGATGTGGAGAAAAGTGAGTACGAGTGGATGCACGATTGGATCAACCACTACGTGCATACCATGACCCGCACTCCAATCCACCCTCAAAAGATTGAGAGTTTAGAGGTCAAGGAAGTCAGTAGCTACTAGTTCTGAAAATTATGTAAATTTGGGAGAGGATTATAATAAATTAATGAAATTAACTTTTGGTTACTTTTCTCCTTGTTTACAAAAGTTAATTCAACAGAGAGCAATTACCAAAAGATAAGCTACAACATTTTGAGAAATTGTGGAATGTTATAAGTCAAACTCCTAATTCAAAAGAAGGTCTCAGATTTGATATTGTAGAGCCAGTTGATGACTCAGTATTTTGTATGGTTGTTACTACTGGATTGGAAGAGGATTGCCTCGATATAGAGGATGACTCCAAAGATCAGTTGACAGATGATGCTCTGCAAGAATTTAAAAAAGAGATTAAATCAATAGTTGATGAATTGAAAGAAGTCAATCTAAGGACTGAGGAGCAGCCCCAAGCCACCTTTATAAGTTCTCTAATCAACAAGAAAGAATCCACAAAACTGATAAAGTTACTGTCAGAATTTAAAGATTGCTTTGCCTAGAGCTATGATGAAATGTCAGGACTATCACCAAAGGTTGCAGTTCATAAGCTCGGGGTAGACAAAGATATAATCTCAGCAAAACAAGCTCCTAGAAGAATGCGCCTCAAGATAGAGCAACAAGTCATTGCTCAGGTCAAGAAGTTAATAGACGCTAACTTTACATGGGAAGAGCAATACCACACATGGTTAGCCAACATGGTGTCAGTTAAGAAGAAGAATGGACAAATTCATGTGGATGATTTAGTCAGCAAGAGTAAATAGAAAATAGGCCATTTGTAAGATTTGAGGGTCGTGTTTGAATGATTACGACAATATACTCTCAAGATGAATCCCTTAAAGAGTGCCTTCGGCGTCACCTGTAGAAAATTTTTAGGATTCGTTGTCCGTCATCAGGGAATCAAGATTGACCCTGATAAGATTAAAGCTATCTTGGAAATGCCTCCTCCCAACACCTTGAAACAATTACATTCCTTCCAAGGAAAGTTGACATATCTGAGATGCTTTATTTCTAATCTCCAGGTAGGTGTCAACCCTTCTCGGCATTAATTAAAAAGGATGCCAAATTTGTTTGAGAAGAGAAATGTCAGCGGGCCTTTGAGGACGTTAAGCAATATTTACTGACACCTTCTATTTTGGTAGACCCTATCTTGAGAAGGCCTTTAATACTTTATACCATGGTCTTAGATGACTCTCTCGAAGACCTGTTAGCTCAAGTCAACTATGAGGGTAAGCAAAACACACTCTACTACTTGAGTCGTCGTCTAATATCGATGAAGGTAAAGTATCTACCTATTGAGAAACATTGTCTAGCTTTAATTTTCACCGGCTAAAGCTTTTTCTCATAAGGTTACCCTTTTTTCGAAAGTTAATCCATTGTAATATTTTATGACCCAACCAACACTTTTTGAACGTTTAGCAAGATGGTTAATGATTTTATTGCAATTTAATATAACTTTTTCCCCTTTGTGATATTAAGGGACAGATTTTAGCAGATTTTCTCGTAGCACACCCACTTCCAGCTGAGTCCCCTCTCAATGAAGAGCTACTGGATGAGTAGATATTATAAACAGAACCATCCAGTGCAAAAAATTGGAAAATGTACTTCGATGGGGCTTCTTCAGCCAGAAAGGACAAAAGAACTGAGATAGTTATACTAAGAAAAGCAGGAATTTGCATGATTTTTATCACACTGGATCAGGGTATGTTGAGATTCTCTTATCATCTGATAGAGCCATGTACAAACAAAGAATCAAAATATGAAGCACTGATCACCAGGTTGGAGTTTGCAATCTAAATGAATATAATATACATTGCCATCTATGGTGGCTCAGAACTCGTCATCCAATAAGTTGTCAGACATTATAAGATTTTGAAACTAAGGCTAAAAAAATATCATCATTATACAATGAACTTGCTGAAACAGATTCCAAATGTGACCTTATACCAGATTCCTTGGGGAGATAATGCCCATACCGACGCTCTAGCAAAACTTGCTAAGGATCTAGCATGTCCACTAGAAGATTCCATCAAAATTACAGTACAAGGACATCTGGTTATATCTCAGATCGACCTCGACAATCTACACAAGCTTGAAAGAGAAGAAGAGAAAATGATTGTAGTTTCTAACATTAACAAGGATTGGCGCAAGCCATAAATAGAATATTTGCAAACTAGAAAGCTATCGAAAGATAAGTCAGAAGTATATCACATCACGAGAAAAGCTATGTCATATGCTCTAGTGGGTGATTCCTCTACAGGAGGTCAGGAGGTCATTTGATCAGATGCAGCTGAGATTTTAAAGTAGAGCTGAAGCACAGAATATCATCAAAGAAGTACACGCTAGATTTTGCGGAGCTCACTGGTCAAGGCCAAAGATGAAGATGAAGATTAAAAAACTTAGATATTATTGGTCAACAATGGTATTATATTGCATGGATATAGCTAGAAGGTGTCACCTTTGTCAATTGCATGGGATGATCTTACACCAACCTCTGAATGTGCTAAATTCAACTGTTTCCTTGTGGTCATTTGAGTGTTGGGGCACGGACATGATAGGTCCAATAGACCTTCCATTCTCTAAGGGACACAGATTTATTCTTGCAGCTATGAATTACTTCTCCAAATGACCATAAGTAGTGTTGTTACAGAAGATTACAACATAGCAAGTTGTGCATTTTTTAAAGAATTGGAATGTCTACCATTTTGGTGTGCCACTCAATGTGATTTCTGACCATGGAACAGCCTTCAAAAGTACAAAGATCAATAATTTAATCAAGCAACATTGGATAGACTTGAGATACTCTATAATCTACTACCCTAGAGCAAACGGCATGGCCGAGGCCTTTAATAAGATGCTTGTGAAAATTTTAAATAAGATGTGGATGAGAATAAAAGAGGATGGCATTGTAAACTATTAGAAGCTCTGTGGGTCTACAGGACAATGTTCAGAACTCCCACTTGATGTACACCCTACGCACTTGTGTATGGGTCTGAGGTCGTACTACTGCTAAAAGTCTAGACACCATCTCTTAGAGTCGCCATCTCCAATCAGATTACAATAGAAGAAAGTGCAAAACTCAAACTTGAAGAATTAGAAAGTCTCGAGGGAAAATGATTAGAAGCACAATAGAATTTGGAACTCTATCAAGCAAGGATGGTGCAGTCTCATGACAAAATGGTCTACCCGAGGGCGTTCAAAGTTGGGGGCCTCATTCTTGTACTCAAAAATCCTATTCTTGCCCACCGAAAGATAGGTGTAAATTTCAAACCAACTTAGGAGGGACCATTTGTCATTGAGAAGGTCAATTCAGGAGGATCTTACCAGCTAGTGGATATCTGAGGTGAAAGACTTATGTTGCTCGTTAATGGCCGATATTTGAAGATATATTACACATAATGGCATTGCTTGAAATGAACTTTTTAAAAGTATTGCTTGTTCTGGGTTTATTTAGTTGGTCAGTGTCTGTGACTGGGTCCAAAGTTTTGTAACAAAATTAACCTCACTAAAATGAAAATTTTTGAATTTTCTCACTTTAATTTCCTTCCTTTTTAAATTTTGAAATTTTGCTAAATTAAATTAAAATAAGAAAACAATTGCACTTGTCTAAATTTAAAACTTGTTTAATAACTTGTTCTTGTTCATTTTGAATTTCATCGTACTAATGTTTTTCTATCTTCTACAGAAAGATGTCAAGGCAGAAGTTGATTTTTTTCTTTTAGAGATTGCTTGAATCTCGCACTGAATGAAAAAACTAGAGCTTAGGGTAGCATCGTAGACTTTGACTTGGACTTTGGTCCGGTCAACATGGATTATGAGGGTCCCCTGATGAACATAGTCAATCGATGGGAGAAAGTTGGATTAACATCACTGCTAAGGATTGGTACCAAACAAGACTCCTCACTAAAGAGGAAGAAAATAGTGACACAACAACATCCAATGGAAGGAACCAGTCACCTACTGTCCATTATAATTGCTCTGACAGGGAATTTAGTCAATGCCGATGAAGAAAGAGTGTCAGATAAGGCACTCAGAAGAATGCAATGCCATAATGCCAACTACCGTAAGCATTGAGCTTTCTTACGTTAGGACAAAAGAAATATACAATAAGTAGAAGCAACACTTACCCCAGTTCCTAAGAGGGAAATTTATTAACCATGCATGAGGGAGACTTCTACCTGTCCATCCATGAAGAAGGATGAGTAAGAGTTTCTTGCAGAGCAGACACCACCAGGAATTCTTGATGAACTTTGCAAGGGTTGCTCGATGTGCAACATTGAAATTCCAAGACAAGCATCAATAGATGAAACATTTGTGGAGTGCTCTAGATATAAGTTCCTCCATTTAAAGCACAACAGTACCATTAGAGAATATACTGCCACCGATAAAGGGTTCCAGGAGGCCGCACACCCAGGTATTGAATCATATATTCCACTAAGTACAGAGCTAAACCAGACATGGTTTTCTGCAGACACTAAAATGAGGGAGCAGCCCTGACAACTACAAAGGATTCCTATGACAAAATAGAAAGAATGAACAGAATTACGAAAAGAGAATTTGAATTTTATGAAGAAAACCAAGGGAAATTTGTCAACATCTTGGAAGGTTTGGAACTGCATACATTAGTTTTCTCCAAAAAATGATGAAAAGACTCTTGACTATGTATTCAACTTGAGATATAGAGGTTGAGCTTGTCTGTTATTAAAAAAAACCTACTTAGAGCCACAAAAATGGATGCATGGGAAAGGCAGGATAACCATTTTCAGTGTGGTTGCTGCTACAACTTTGTCAAAGATATGCTAGGGAACCCCCCTCCCGGGTATCCTGAGATGCGACGAGGTGGATCCTCTGCCTTCCGAGATAAAAAGGATATTCAAGAGAATGGTTAGGTGGAGCATATTACTGGTAAATTTCATCCCGAATAGCTGCATAATCAACATTTATGATGAAGGAGACTGTATTTCTCTGCATATTGATCACCATGTGTTTGTAAGACCCTTTTGCATGGTGTCCTTCATGAGCAGGAGTAACATTCTATTTTGAAAAGAAATTGATACCATTGGCCCTAGAGAATTAAGAGGATCTGTCGAGCTTCCGCTGACAGTGGGTTCAGTTCTAGTTTTGAAAGGAAACCGAGCAGATCTAGCAAAGCACTGCATTCCGGGAGTACGACACTGCAAAGTTTCTGTGACATTGAGAAGAATGGATGATATTAAATTACCATATGGATTTTGTCAAGACCCATAATTAAAAGAGCTACGCCCGTACGAGCTATGAAATGGTTGTACCTCTAATAACATGTGAAATGAATTCTTGTCTTGAAATGTGGCTTAATAGGTTAGCCTGATCAAGAGCTCGCCACAAAGACTAGCAGATACATGGATCTTGACACTTTTTGTACTGCATCATGATATAGCAGATGCGATATGAAATGTTTCAGGTGTGTTCAGTATATGATATGTACTCAGTATTTGGTACTTCATATTGTATTCATCATGGCATCTTTTGATAGCTTAAGCATGCATTCATTTTATAATGTATATTTGAAGCAGATTAATGGAATTTCTTCCAGACAATGAATTTGTTAAATTGTCCTTTTGTATAATTGATAAAAAGCCACAAAATCATACGTTGGTTCTAAATTATGATGAGCAAAGAACAATACAACAAAAGTCTGATAATAAAGTTTAAATAAAATTTTTGAGAAAAAAAATCAACCAACAAAATTTAAATTTTGAAAAATGTGCTTTGATAATTAAATGTGATAAAGAGAATAACAAAATGATAAATTTGTTTCTCTCAAGTTTTGGGTTTCTTACTCGCCATTTCTATAGCACGAATGTCCTAGTCTGCACCAATTTTTCACAACCTTCACAAAGTTTCACACTCTTTAATAAATCCCATAAGTTTTTTCCTCACCATTGTTAATCTTCACATTTTGTATATCTATGAACTCAACACCACAAATTCTCCACACTATTCTCAAAATTTTCTTGTGATCATTGCCGACATTTTGATTCTGAATTCTTTGAGATAGGTATGATGCCCCCTTAAATGGAGTATGACATCTTATTCTCATCTTTTAAGATTGGTTTGAGACCACCATAAATGAAGTATGACATTTGATTCTTTACCCAATTCTTTGAGATAGGTATGAGGCCACCTTAAATGGATTATGGCATCCTATTCCCATCATTTAAGATCAGTTTGAGACCACCTTAAATTGAGTATAGCATCTAATTCTCTACTCAATTCTTTTAGATAAGTATGAGGCCACCTTAAATGAAGCTTGACATCCTATTCTTGTCTTTTGAGATCAATTTAAGACCACCTTAAATGGATTATGATATCTGAATCTCTACCCAGTTCTTCTATATAGGTATGAGGCCACTTTAAATAGAGTATGACATCCTATTCTTATCTTTTGAGATCAGTTTGACACTACCTTAAATGGAGTATGGCATCCAATTCTCTACTCAATTCTTTGAGATAGGTATAAGGCACCTTAAATGGAGTATGACACCTTATTCTCATCTTTTGAGATCGATTTGAGACCACATTAAATAGAGTATGACATCTGATTCTCTACCCAATTCTTTGAGATAAGTATGAGGCCACCTTAAATGGAGTATGGCGTCATATTCTCATCTTTTGAGATCGGTATGAGGCCACCTTAGATGGAGTGTGGTATCCAATTCTCTACCCAATTCTTTCAGATAGGTATAATGACATCTTAAATGGAGCATGACACCCTATTCTCATCGTATGAGATTGGTTTGAGACCACCTTAAATAGAGTATGGCATCTGATTCTCTACCGAATTCTTCGAGATATGTATAAGGCTACCTTAATGGAGTGTGGCATCATATTCTTATCTTATGAGATCGGTTTGAGACCACCTTAAATAGAGTATAATACTTTATTGAAACAAAATCAAAGCCTAATTGACCCACATCTGAATCAATTTCAACCCAAATCAAAAAGTCCCAATTTCACCCTAACCAAAATCTCACCAAATTAAACCCCCAAATCTATCCACTTGCCCTAATTTTGGATCATAAACTCCTTAAAATACTTCCCCACATAAAATTGAACCTTCAGTTGGCCTTGGTCAAGCCTCAATTTTACTCAAAATCAACTTGGATCAAAACCCCCAATTTTGTCCTAAATTAGCCATGTCCCCAAATTCCACCAAATTGAACTTCATAACCCAAAAATTTCCACCCAATTGATATCTAAAACTCTTCATGACAATCACCCACATCAAATTGAACCATCAATTGGGCCATAACCAAACTCTAGCCCAACTCAAACTATAGTCTAACCCAACACCCCAAAAACTTACCATGAGCTAAAATGCTTCAATTTGAACCTCCAAATAAATTTAAATTTACTCTAAAACTTATATAAACTCATTGTGACAATCATATACATCATATTAATAAATTAATTGAGCTCAATTTCATGATTTACCCAACATAAACCTAACTTCAAGCCAAAATGTCCAAAATCAATTTTATGACTAGCCCAACCTAAACCCAACTTCAAGCCAAAATGCCCAAAATTGAAGCCATGCACCAAAGTTGACCAACACAAATCAAGTTGATCAAACTAAAATAACCACAGCCACCATTTGAACTCTAGTTACTAGGCTAGACCCACCTAGCACCCC
>JXCR01063031.1:30431-66621 GCA_002079205.1 Phalaenopsis hybrid cultivar | reverse complement strand
CCCTAGCACCCCTTACCCCCCCCCCACCCCTCCATATGAGCCATGGACCACAGGTCTCCTAAATTAAGGGATTTCTTTCCTAAAAAGCCTGAGCCAAGAAGATACTCGGTAAAACCTATCACGAATCCAATTAATTACCATTAAGAGTGCTCACCAGCTCCCCTTATCACCTGAGCACCAACTCAAGCCTAGCCAGCCACCCTTGTTGTTGAAGGAGCCAAAACTGAGTGCCATCATACCTCAAATTAAACCCAACTGAACCTTGCTAATGTGTCAAGACTTGATTGGTCACTTGTGTCATTTAACCCTCCACCTCAACTTTCCATTGCATCTACCAACCACCCCTGAGCTTAGCTCAGTGGCCATGATTATAAATTGAGCTCTTCATGGCCAAAGGAGAGAGTGTCTGAAACCTATGGAAAAAATTTCCAAAATCTCACCAGAGCTTCTCCAAACCTCCCCGAGAGCTAGTCCACTATTTCTAGCCATCCAAATCCACTACCTTGAGCTAATTTCTCAGGTCAATTCCTTTCCAAAATGAAGACATAATTTACTACACCTCCACAAGCTACAAAAGTCCAAGTAATTGTGCATACACCATCCTCAGAGTGAGAGGAGTTGATCCCCTACAAAGCGCCATCACAGAGAGCCTCTAATCTAGTTATAGACTAACACCTAAAATCTGAAGGTTCTCTGGACTCCTTTGAAGCTTCTCCAACCATCTGATTGAGGTCACCCCTCTTAGACAAAGTTATTGAGCTCTCACCCTAAACTGAGCTTAATTTCATTCTCCATGCTTATATATTGTATTTAATGCTCGATCGACCATATAGATTGGTTTGTCTTGAGTAGATGAAGGTGTAGGAACAAATGCCATGTGATTTGATTGAGTATCGAGAGAGATCTTAAGGTTTGAAGTTTAAAGGCTTTCAGGTTAGGAAGATTGGGGATGATGAATGGATGCCATCCGTTTCCACGTTTATCAAATGGATGCTCTGGATCACGTCGGATAGATGGATGGAACAAAACTGTGCACTAATGAGGCGCTAAGTTGTCTGGCGGCGTTGAATGGTGGGGCACCGCGTGGAGGCTTCGGAGCGGATGATGTTGAACTGGCACTGCGTGTATAAATATAAAAATAAGGATTTATTGATTTAAGTTTATTCCAGTTCTTATAAAATCCATAACTTTGCATAAAAAATCATAAAAATAAAATAAAATACCCTCTTCCTTAGTGAATAGAGGAGACTAATGTATATGAAAAAGAAAATTTATTTATTGACTCTCTGATTTTAATTAATTAAATAGTCTCTGTGGTGTTTTAATTTATTGGGATTAAATATTGCTCACCATAGCTTGAGTTTTTTATGGTTTGTTCATCATGGCACAGGAGATGTTCTCTAATTTTTTCAAGGTCAGAGAGCATCTTTATGTTTGTAACCCTAATTTTTAAGCTTGGAGGGCCATTTTGGTTCAATATAATTATATGAATTGAAATATCACTTGAAAAATTATGAGATAAATTTTAGAAGGTTTCCTCTGGATAGAGGAGCTTAGAAAAAATACTATGATGGTTTGAATAATTTTGTGTATTTCTATAGTTAATTAAATGTTAATATAATGTAATAATTTATTTAAATTAAAAATTTTTCAAAAAAATAATAAAATCAATTTCATAATATGTAGAAAAATCATGTTGACTTACTGTAAAAATTTAAAAATTATTTGATTAAGTTTGAGCATTAAAGTTGATTTTATGAGAAAATTTGTATTTTTTTACAAAAGTTATAATATTAAATTAAATACACTTAGGAAAAATATGAAAAGTGATTTTTTGAGTTTTTTATGATCAGGGGCACTTGGAAAAAAAATTATTTTCGAGAAAATACTTCATTTTTTAACTATATTTTAAATTAAAAATAATTAAAATTAATTAAAATTTTGAAAAATACAAATTTTTTTCAAAACATGTCTAATGGTTTCTTGATCATTTGGAACTCGTTAAAATATTTTTCCCAATTTTTCTAAGTTAAAAATAAAATTTTAAAGGCCTAAAATATATTTTTCTTATTTTTCCCATTAAAATAATTATAATAAACAAATTAAAAAATCACAAAAATATAAAATTTTATCTTCTGACTTCTTTGGACTTAGAGAGGCATAATAAAAATATAAAAAATAATTTTTGGTAATTAAAACATATTTTCTGTTAAATTAAAACACTAAAAATCATTAAATAATTATAAAATTAAATTAAAATTTTATTTCAAAAAAACTTGGAATTTTGCCTAAATGTTTCTCTAACCTACGTGGACCTCTTATACTTTTCTCATAAATAAAAAAAAATTATTTTGATTGAATAAATAAATTAATGTTGAAAACCTTTTTTCTAAGTTAAGATAATTATTTAAATTAAGTTAAATTTTAAAAAACCACATTTTCTCCTATGATATTTTAAATGCCCAATAGATATGGTACTTTAAAAATTTCAAATTCATTTGGATTATGCTTAATGGGTTATGAAGTGTAGAATCCCAAGTGCAAAATGGTCATTTTAGATTCTTGTGCCTTAATTAAAACTTAGGATCAATAAAAGGGAAAAATGGGTAATTTTGATCTTAATGACCACTTTTGGATGATTGAAACATAATGGGTTAAAAGGTAGAAATCAATTTGCCAACTTTCCATGATAAGAGTAAAATTTTAATTTTCTAAATTATCAGGATTTAGAAGTTAATCAAAATTAAATGATTCTGAAGTGATGGGCTTAGGCTAGGAGGATGATAGTTCACTTATTTTTAGCCCACAATCAGATATGATATTATGTTTTAATAAGGATATGTATCACATAAATTAAATTTTTCATAATTGCACATTCTCCCATTGAGATTGTTAAGGGCTTGGTAGCGACTAGGCTCAATATTTAAACTTATTCGTTAAAACTTAGAAAAAGGTAACATGATTGATGATAAACATTTCTAAACACTACGTGCCCAACTTTAGTGGTGGGTAAAAAATCATTAATGACTTAAACTTGCCTTAGGGGAATTCACCTACATAACTCTTAAATGAAATATCAATTGATTAATTGGATACCCTGTATTTGGGATGATGAAAATGTCAAAGTTCACCGAGTAACGAGGTAATTTCAACTTGACCTTGGTTGATTAATGAAACAATATGATAAGTTCAAAATGAGCTTGAAATGTTTCAAGAGATCTTTAAAGTTGTTCATGGTCATTCCCCGAACACTTTGGAATCTCTTGGATGTTTTAGAGGATAGATTAAATTTTTTTATGTTTTGTTCTAAAATCATCCACTAAGATCTTTAGAGGACAAATTAAAACTGTTATATTTTATTCTAAAACCATCCACTAAGATCTTTCGAAATTCAATGAGCCATAGTTTCGGGTCCGCTAGATACACCTTCAGCTACTCTTGCAATTTATTTAATTTCCTGCAAAGTTATATACATGTTGAAAAAGCTAATCTTTCAGCGGGAATGCCAAAAAGATGACAGGTACGCTTTTATAGTGTTATTTAATTTCTATCATTTTACTTTACTACAATTTATTTTTGCTTCCAAATATTATAACTGCTTGGTTGTACACTTTCCTTTATTTGCCAAAAATCAAATCCATTTTCAAAAATTAATCAACATCTTCAAAAATCTAAAACAAATTGTTTCAAAGGGAAACATAAATCCTTTGAAATGTCAGTAAACATAAAACGTTCTTTTGAATTTACAGGAGTCCCTCGTAGGAGGTAACCCACGGTTGCTAAAGAGATCTCCCCAGTTTAAATGGGTTTCACAACTCATTTAAGCTAAATAAGTTCAAAAGAGAATAGTGATACCAGAATGAGGGAACGGTGGGATCCAAACTAGTGTCTCTCTAATCAACTTTATCCCCCCCCCCTTGATCGAACTTTAAGCTTGTCATTTAAACCCTTAAACTTTAGACTTTAGGACTGCTACTTCACCGAGGAGCCTGGAGCTAGCTTTTTAGGTAGCCTTCTACAACAGAACATCTTTCCTTAGAAATTAAACAATAGGTCGTATGATTTTGAGGTTGTCCGCCTAGTGCAACATAAATTCTCAACTCATTTTTAGGCCTTTGTTTAGCCCTGCTGTAAAATTTAAGTCCTAACTCGTTCTAGGATTCTGAGGTTGTCATTCTTTATGACCAAAATCCTCACATCTTCTAGGCTATTTGTACAACCATCTAACATAAATGTAAGGCATAATTAATAAATTTGGAAAGATGAAACATTTAAATAATTTTCTCTGAAATTGAAGCCAAACCATAGGATAGCTTTGGAACTCGTCGAGGTTCTCCTCAAGATCCATGACATCTCCTAATTCTTTTTCTTCTGAATTCCATAATAAATGTTCCAACCTTGAGTCATTCCCTTTTCACACCTCTTTGTCCGATCTTTTGAAAAGTCATATCCCATTGAATTCTTGAAGACAATATCCCTTGATTTTTATTGATAGTTTTCTTAGGTGACTTCGGTTACCTAAAATGTATTTAACTATAGGGGCTTGCCCTTATAGGAAACTTTTAAGAACCCAGCTTAATATAAACCCTATTTAGTTTTTCGTATTAAATATGAGAAATTTTCGGTCAACATAAGAAAATAGTTTTTGCATACTTAAATGGATGTCATAAATTCTTCAATTTTTTTAATCAAGTCTCGCCACTAAACAGTGTGTCTACCGTTCGGGATAGATACATTACTTGCAGTGTTAGGCTTGTTTATTTAAACCTCAGGACATGAGATCGGTTTGGTATCGTATTTTTAAAATACTATTTTTTCTAAATTATATGTACATATTAAATTAAACATGGGATATCCATTTATTTAAATAGAAAATTAAGGTTTTTCTATTTATTTAAATACAAAAAATGATGAAAAATCTTCAAAAAATGCCTATCTTGACATAGAAAAATAACAAAAATATGACAAAAATACCCCTGGATTCAAGAAAATGTGGAGAAAATTTTGTAAGTGAAATCAAAATTTAAGTAATTAATTACTTTCTGAATTAATTTAATTATTAAAAATTACTTATAATTCCAAAAAATCTGAAAATTTTAGTGATTAACCTTTAAATCTTTAGGAACATCATCTGCTTTTTCCATGGCTAGGAGAATTCCCTAAGATTCAATTTTTTAAGTTCTATCAAATTTTGTAAATATTTCCAACATAATTATAAAAGATTAAGAAATTGGAAATTAAATTTGAAAATGGTTAGAAAATTTATAGTGACACTTTTAAACTCTAAAATGACAATTTTTAGTCATTTGAAAATTTAAAATGGACATCTTCATCACTTGGGTCAAAATTGTAAATTTTAAATTTACATTTTAAACCCTATAATTTCTTAGGCTTGACCCTTAGCCTTGAATGACATGTAGGATTGACCAAATCCTGAACCTTAGGTCTGACTCATAAACTAGATCTAGGGAAAACCTAAACCCTAGCTGACATGGGGTTTAGTCATCTCCTTAAGACTGTTGGGTCTAACCCAAATAGACCCCACGTCAAAATTTCTTAGGTCTAACCTACATGGATTTAATTTTTGACCAAAACCCTAATTAGGTATAAACCTCAATTAGACCTGATTAAACTTTGTTAGACCTTAATTACATTAGGTTTAACATCAGAAACCCAAATTAAGTCTAAACCTCAATTAGACCTAATTAAACTCTATTAGACCTTAATCACATTAAGTTTAACTTCATAAACCTTAATTAGGTCTAAACCTCAATTAGACTTGATTAAACTCTGTTAGACCTTAATCACATTATGTTTAAAATAATAAACGCTAATTAGGTCTAAACCACAATTTGACCTAATTCAACCGCATTAAGCCTTAATCATATTAGGTTTAACACAGTAAACCCTAATTAGATCAAACCTCAATTAGACCTAATTAAACCCTTTTAAGCCCTAATTATATTAAACTTAAGACAAAAAAATCCCAATTAGGTCTAACACTAATTAAACCTAATTAACCACATTAAGCCTTACTTACATTAGCCTTAATTCAATCTAAAATCCCAATTAGGTCTAACCCTAATTAAACCTAATTAACTACATTAAGCTTTACTTACATTAGGCTTAATTCAACCAGAAACCTTAATTAGGTCTAACACTATTTCAACCTAATTAACCAAATTAAGCCTTACTTACATTAGGCTTTATTCAACTTAAACCCCAATTATGTTTAACCTTAATTAAACTTAATTAACTACATTAAGCCTTGTTTACATTAGGCTTAACTCAACTTAAACTCAATTAGGTCTAACCCTAATTAGAACTATTTCAACTAATTAAACCTTACCCATATTAGGTTTAATTAAACTTCAAATCTATTTAGATATAATCTAAATTAAATTTAATTAGACCCTTAAGTCTTAACATCATTAGACTTAAGTCAAATTAAACCTTCAGGTTGAAACCACCATGAACCTAAGTCATATCATACCTTTAGGTTAACCTAACTTGAACTTAAATCAACTTTAAGTCCTAACCATAATGGGCTTAGAATCATTTTAAACCTTAAGTTCAATCCATATTGAACTTAAATCAACTTTAAGTCTTAACTACATTGGACTTAGAATCATTTTAAACCTTAAGTTTAATCCATTTTAAACTTAAATCAACTTTAAGTCCTAACCATATTGAACTTAGAACCATTTTAAACCTTAATTTCAATCTATATTGAACTGAAACAAACATTAAGTCCTAGCTTATAATCATTTTAATCCTTAGGTTCAATCAATATTGAGCCTAAATCAACTTTAAGTCCTAACCGTATTGGACTTAGAATCCTTTTAAACCATAAGTTCAATCCATTTTGAACCTAAATCAACTTTAAATCCTAACCATATTAGACTTAGAATAATTTTAGACCTTAAGTTCAATCTGTATTGAACTTAAACAAACTTTAATTCCTAACCATATTGGACTTAGAATCATTTTAAACCTTAAGTTCAATCTATGTTGAAGTTAAAACAAACTTTAAGTCTTAACGACATTGGGCTTATAATCATTTTAATCCTTAGGTTCAATCCATTTTCAGCCTAACTCAACATTAAGTCCTAACCACATTGGACTTAGAACCATTTTAAACCTTAGGTTCAATCCATATTGAGCTAAAAACAACTTCAAGTTCTAACCACACTGGACTTAAGACTATTTCAAATCTTAGGTTCGATATTGAACCTAAATCAACCTTAGGTCCTAATTACATTGGATCAAAATCATCTTTAAGTCCTACCTACATTGAACGTAAAATTATTTCAAACTTCAGGTTCAATCCACATTGAATCTAAATTAATTTTAAGTCCTACCTACATTGGACTTAAATCATTTTAACCTTGGGTTCTACCTACATTCAACCTAAATCAATTTTAAGTCCTACCTACATTGGACTTAGAAATATTTCAAATCTTAGTTTCTACCTACATTGAACCTAAATCTATCTTAAGTCCTATTTACATTAGACTTAGAACTATTTTAAACCTTAGGCTCTACCTGAACCTAAATCAATCTTAAGTCCTACATACATTGGACATAGAATAAATTCAAACCTTAGGTTCTATCTACATTAAACCTAAATCATTTTAAGTCCTTACTATATTGGATTTAAATCTTCTTAAACCTTAAGTCCTACCTACATTGAACTTAAACCATCTTAAACTTTAGGTTCTACCCACATTAAACCTAAATCATATTAAGTCCTACCTACATTGAACTTAAACCATCTTAAACTTTCGGTTTCTACCTACATTGAACCTAAGTCCTACCTATATTGGACTAAAACCATCTTAAACTTTAGGTTCTACCTACATTAAACCTAAATCATGTTCATACCTTAAGTTCTATCCAAGTTAATTCTAGAACACATAAATGCTTAGGTTTTTCCAACATTAAAGCTAGATATTATGTCTAATATACTGGACCTTAATCAAACTTACTTAGGTCTAACTGACATTAGACCTAAAATAAATGACATAAAAATTCATCTCATCAACCCACCGTCATAAACATAAATGACATAAAATCCACTTTAAAAGACATTAAAGCATAGACTTGAACTTAAACAAGCAACTAGGTTTGAGAAGATATTTTGGAGGAGTTAACCCATGGTTGCTAACAAAATATCTCAGCCACTTGTGATTAATCAAACTGCAAACATAATGACCCGGGACAATGGAATCATGGAATCATGATTGGGTCATCCCAAAAATAAAACAACAAAATGACAAAAAATGATAAAATGCAATTGATTAATAAATCATAAACAACCTAAAATTTTTCAACCCCTAAAATCCAAATAGGTCATTAAAACTTAAATTGAACCCTCACGAACAAAGATCACTGATTACAACTTAAATAGTTGTGTTCAGATCTACAAAAATTTCTTAAACGTGCAATATGTGGTTACTGACAAGAATCTTCTAGTCATGGTTTAAACACCTTTCGGACTAAGTAGATTTGAATATTTTACGGCCCCGGGACGCCGGAGCCATATACATCTTGACCGAATCTTTTAAAAATTATTCAACAAACTAAATTGATAAATTTAAACATGATTTCATGTTATTCATGTTCTGTTCTGTACGGGTTATTAAAGACATAGAACAAACTACGTTTTAGATTTACTTTGCATGTTATCGGGTTGTCGGCACAATTTTTAGGAAGAGGGTCCTATGGAAGCTATTGGTCGCGAGAATCGGAATCCCGTCACCAACATTGGAGGAAAATTTAAATTTACATATATATTAATTTTAGAAAAAAATATGAAATCAAACAGATCTCATATCTTTCATCGTTTAGATAAAAGAACACTACACCTGAAGCTATGTATCTATCTCAAAAGATAAACACATAAATTGATAGTGGAGCTTAATTGAGTAAACTAAGAAATATATGACATTTGTTTGTTCTACGAAACCATTTTATCATAAGCTAACAAGTTCCCCTATTTAATATGAAAAATTAAATATGGTTTATATTAAGCTTGGTTCAAAAAAGCTTCCTATATGGGCAAGCCCCTATAGTTAATTACATCTTAGATAACCAAAGTCACCTAAGAGAATCAGAAGATATTATATTCAAGAAGTTCAAAGGATAAGACTCTTTAACGAGATTGGACAAAGAGGTTTGAAATAGGGATGGATCAAATTTAGAACATTTATTTTTGGAATCCGAAGAAGAAGAACTAGGGGATTTTACAGATCATGAGGATAACCTCTGTGACTTCCAATCTACCTTATGGTTTAGTTTCAATTTAGAGGAGAAATATTTAAATATTTCATCCTCCAATTTTATTAATTAGGTCTTACATTTGTGTGAAACGATCACACGAATAGTCTGGAAGATATGACGTTTAGACCATACCAAAAGATAACCTAGGAATCATAAAACCGGTTAGGGTTTAAATTGTATAGCAAGGCTATACAAAGGACTAAGGATAGGTTGAGGATTTATGTCACAATAAGCAGACAACCTCAAAGTCCAATGGCTTGTTTGTTTAATTCTAAGGAATGGTTTAGTTGGTGCAGACATGTTTTGCTGTTGAAGATGGTCATGCTGCCCACAATGCTAGCTCCAAGCTCCTTGTCATAGCGGGTTTAAGTTTTCTAATGTGTCAATTCATAATGTTAAATCAAGTGTTTCCTAAGGTTATAGTCATTTAAATATTATGGGGAGTGAAAGTTGATTAGAGTGACATTGGTTAGGATCCCACGGTTCCCCCGTTTTGGTATCACTATTTTCTTTCGAATTTTCTTAGCTTAAACGCATTTAAACCGAGGAGATCTCGTTACCAACCATGGGTTACCTCCTCTGAGGGACTCCCGTAAATTCAAAAGGACATTTTAAATTTAGTGAAGTTTCAAATGATTTATGGTTACCTATAAAACAATTAAATGTTTGTTTTTGAAAATTTTGATTTATTTTTTTAAAAGTTGTTTTGATTTTTCAAGTGAAGTAAGGTAAGCACCCAAGCAGTTTATAATATTTGTAGAAAATAAAATAACATAAATAAATAATACTATAAAAGCGTACCTGTCAACTTCTCAGTATTTCATCTAAAAGATTAGCTTTTGCAACATATATATAATTTTGTAGAGATTTAAATAAATAACAAGATTAGATGAAGGTGTAGTTTCCAACCCCTCAAACCACGACTTAGTGAGTCCTGAAATATCTTAATGGATGGTCATAGAACAAAATATAGCAAGCCTAATTTGTCCTTTAGAATATTCAAGAGATTTTCAAAGTATTCAGGGGATGAAGACTCCCTTGAAGATCTCTTGAAATATTCGAGTTCATTCTAAACTTATTATATCATTCCATTAATCATCCCAAGTCAAATTAAAATTACCCCATTACTCATTAATCTTTGACATTTTAATTGTTCCGAGAACATCGTACCTAATTAATCAGTTGATATTTCACTTAAAAGTTATGTAGCCCTTAAGGCAAGTTTTAGTCAATAAGGACCTGATACCCACCACTAAAGTTGGGACAGTAGTGCAAATTGTTAGTCATATTATCCTCTAAATCCCATCAAACAAGTTTTAAAATCAAGCCTAGATCACCTCCAAGCCCCTTTATGAATCTAATGGGAGAAAGATTAGCAAATGTTTAGAATTTTAATTTGGGTGCTATGTATTCTGATTAAAAAAAGTCAGATCATTATTAATTGTGGACTTGATCATAAGTAAAACATCTTCTCCTTAGTTTAAGCCCTTCACTTGAAAAACCATTTAATTTTGATTAACTCCCAAATTCTGATGATTTAGAAAATTTATAATTTTATTCTTATATGAAAAGGTGGCGAGTTAAATAAGCAGTGGTTCCCATATTACGGTGTTCGGGTGTAGTGTTAAATAAGCAAGGGTTCCCACATTACGGGCAAATGCAGGTAAAGAAGTTAGTCCATGAAGCTAATGAAACTAATATTAAGATAGGATCTTTNTAGTCCATGAAGCTAATGAAACTAATATTAGGATAGGATCTTTGAATATAGGTACTCTCAATGATAAATTAATGGAATTAGTTGATATTATGATTCATAGGAAAATTAATATCTTATGTATTCAAGAAACTAAGTGGGTAGGAGAAAAGGCCAAGGAGATTATTTTAAAACTTTGGTATTCTGGTAAGAGAGTCGCACTAGAAATGAGGTATAATTAAGATAAGAGTTTGAAAGATAATGTTGTAAAAATTAATAGAGTTGGAGATAGAATTATAGTCCTAAGATTATCATTGATACTAAGATTTTTAATATTATAAGTGTTTATGCTCCTCAAGTAGGTATAGATACAGCGTCTAAAGATAAAGTTTGTAATGACTTAGAAGACTTAATACATATGATACCTCTTGAAGAAATAATTTTTATTGGAGATTTAAATGGACATGTCGGTAGAGTGGTAGATGACTTCAGAAATACTCATGGTGGTTATGATTTTGGAGTAAATAATGAAGAAGGTAGAACTATTTTAGATTTTGCTTTAGGTATGATTTTACTATTACTAATACTTTATTCGAGAAAAGAGATGAGCATATTTCTACTTATAAGAGTGGATCTAATAAAACACAAATTGATTAATTTCTTATGAGAAGTAGAAATCGTCACAATTGTAAAGATTGTAAGGTCATTCCAAGTGAGAATTTAAGTACCCAACATCGTTTATTAGTTTTAGATTTTAATATTTAGAGTTGCAAAAAAAGGAATAGCAGGACTCATCATCGTAGAATTAGATACAGAAACTTAAAAGCCACCAATATAATTTTTTTTATGAGTAAATTTCAAGATTTTAAAATTTGGGTTATTCATGAAAAAATAAATGTTATGTTGGATAAAGTAACAAATACTATTGAACAAGTAGTAAAAGATGTGCTTGGAGAATGAAAAGAAAAAGCTTTTATAAATAAAACTAGTTGGTGGTAGAATAATAATGTGCAAGAAAAGATAAAATATAAGAAGTTATGTCATAAAAATTGGTTTAAATGTAAAAGCTTAGAGAACTGGAAAAAATATCAAATGGCCCGCAGAGAGTCTAAAAGAAGAATCTGTGACGCTAAAAATTCTTCTTTTAATGATCTTTGTAATATATTAGATACTAAGGAGGGTAAAAATTATATGTGTAAACTAGCCAAACAAAGAGAAAAGAAAAGTAAAGATTTAACTCAAGTAATATGTATTAAAGATGAAAGAAAAGATATTCAACATAGGTGGGTGAGTTACTTGGATAAACTTTTTAATGAAGTTTCTGAAAATATGATCAACCTTAGTGATCTTAATATCATGAATAATAATAAAACATTTCATGTTTACCTTTGCATTAGCAAAAAATAAGTTGAGAAGGCTTTAAGGAAAACTGGTGGAAAGTCTAAGGACCTGATGATATCCCAATTGAAGTGTGGAAATATTTGGGAGATTTGGGAGTTTCTTGGCATACTAAACTTTTACTGTCACATTAGTAAAAAAGAAGTTGAGGAGGCTTTAAAGAAAACCAAGGGTGGAAAATCTGTAGGACTTTAAAGTGTGGAAATATTTGGGAGATTTTGGAGTTTCTTGGCTTACTAAACTCTTTAATATTATTTAAAAAACTAAAAAGATGCCAGAGGAGTGGAGGAAGAGTATTTTGGTCCCCATTTTAAAGAATAAAGGGGATGCACAAGAGTGTTCAAATTATAGAAAAATTAAGTTGATGTGTCATACTTTAATGTTATGGGAAGAAGTTAATTGAACATGGTTAAGACACATCACAAAAATTTCTCATAATCAATTTGGATTTATGCCAGGCAGGTCTACTATGTAAGCTATACATTTATTGAGAGGTTTGATGGAGAAGTTCAAAGATAATAAGGAGAATCTACGTATGATTTTTATTGATTTAGAAAAGGCTTACAATAAGGTTCTAAGAGATATTCTTTAGAGTGTTCTTGAGAAGTAAGGTGTTGATATTACTTATATTCAAGTCATTAAAGATATGTATACTAAAACAGTTACTAGTGTTCAAACTGAATGAGGATTGACCAAATATTTTCCTATTTCTGTTAGATTACATCAGGGATCGGCTTAAAACCCATATCTTTTTGCTTTAGTTATGAATGGTCATACTGGACATCTACAAAAGGATATACCTTGGTGTATGCTTTTTGCTGATGATATCCTTCTCAGGGATAAAACGAGAGAAAAAGCCCAGGAAAAACTTGAATTATGGAGGTCTACATTGGAGTCTAAAGGCCTTCATTTAAGTAGAACTAAAACAGAATACATAGAATTTAATTTTAGTAGTAATAGCTCTAGTGACATAAGTGTGACTTTAGGTGATCAAATTATTAAAAGGTGTGAACGATTTAGATATCATGGGTCCGTTTTTCAAAGCAATGGTG
Organism: Phalaenopsis hybrid cultivar; assembly: GCA_002079205.1. NCBI lineage: Eukaryota > Viridiplantae > Streptophyta > Magnoliopsida > Asparagales > Orchidaceae > Phalaenopsis > Phalaenopsis hybrid cultivar. The sequence goes on along the minus strand of JXCR01063031.1, from coordinate 53,196 downwards.
ATATAGATGGTGATGTTAATAGTAGAATTCAAGTTGGTTGGTTGAAGTGGAGGAAGGCTTTGGGCCTTTTGTGTGATAGAAAAGTATTGCTTAGACTAAAAGGAAAATTTTCTAAGACAGTGGTGAGACCTGCAATGCTCTATGGCGTTGAATGTTGGCCTTTAAAAGAGAAGCATAATAATAAGTTAAGTGTTGCCGAGATGAGAATGATTTGGTGGATGAGTGGCTTTACACTTAGAGATAAAATGCAAAATGAATATATCCGTGATAGGGTTGGTGTAGCTCCTGTGATGGACAAAATTAGAGAAAGTCATCTTAGATGGTTTGGTCACATTAAACGTCGACCATCTGATGATCTGATTAGGAGAGTAGATGTTTTAGATTCGACTTGTATTAAGAAAGGTAGAGGTAGATCTAGAAAGACTTGGCCTTATTGTATTAAAAATGACCTTAATTTACTAGAACTAAATGAAAATATAACACTAAATATGACGCAATGGAGAAAAGGATTCATGTAGTCGACCCCACGTAGTGGGATTAAGGCTTTGTTGTTTTTGTTGTTGTATGGAAAGGTGGCAAGTTAGTTTCTACCTTTTACCAATTATATTTCAATCATCCAAACATACTTATTAGGATCAAAATTACCCATTTTCCCATTAGTTAATCCTAAATTTTGATTAAGGAACCAAAATCCCAAAATGACCATTTTACCCTTAGGGCTCCTCACCTCATAACTCATGAAGCACCATTCAAATGACTTAAGACACTTTGAAATACCTTTTCCATAGAGTAGTTAAAACATCAGAGAGGAAAAATGTGTTTTTTTATATTTTAATTTAAATAATTATTATTTTAACTTAGAAAATTAGGTTTTTTTTAAAATTAATTTATTTATGTTATCAAAATGAAGTTTTTGGTTTATGAAAAAAATTATTAGAGATTTCCTTAGGTTAGAGAAATAGTGAGACAAAATTCCATTATTTTTTGAATTAAGTTTTAATCATTATTTTTTTAATTATTTAATGGTTTTTTATGATTTAATTTGAATGGAAAATATGTTTTATTTACAAAAGTCATTTTTATATTTTTATTAAACCTCCCTGAGTCCAAAGAACTCAGAGAAATAAAATTTATTATTTTATTATTATTTATTTACTTATTACAATTATTTTAATGAAAAATAAGGGAAATACATCTTTAAGCCTTTGGAAATTTGTTTTTATCTAAGAAAAACTAGGGGAAAAAAATTTAATGAGTCCCAAGTGATCAGGAAACCATTAGCAGTATTTTGAAATATTTTTGTATTTTTAGAATTTTTTATTTATTTTTAATTCAAAAAAAATCTCAAAAATCAAATATTTTATCAAAAATAACTTTTACTTTTCCTGAGTGCTCTTGATCATAAGGAACTCAGAAAATCACTTTTCATAATTTTCCTAAGTGTATTTAATTTAATATATTTATTTTTGTGTAAAAATATAATGTTTCTTAGAAAATCAAATTTTGTGCTTAAACTTAATCAAATAATTTTCAAATTTTTACAAGGGTTAACATGATTTTTATGCACAATGTGGAATTGATTTTATTTATTTTTAATTTATATTTAATTTAAATAAACTAATACAAGAAATATACATTTAATTAAAAATAGAAATTTACATAAATTATCAAACCATTATAACATTTTTCCTAGAGTTCCCTTACCATAGAAAACTTACTAAAATTTGTCCCATAATTTTTCAAGTGAAATTTCAATTTATATAATTAAAAGAAGCTAAAATAGCCACTTAACTTGAAAAGTAGGTCTGGAAACACAGAGATGTCCTCTATCCTTGGAACATAGCCACTGTCATGAGGAACAAACCCTCAAAATTTCAAGTCATGGTGAGCAATGCTTTGCCATAATGAATTAAAATACCATAGAGAGTATTTAATTAATTAAAAATTGATGAGTTGTCAAATAATTTTTATTTTTGTTCCACATTATTCTCCTCTGTTCATCAAGAAAGGGGGTATGTTTAATTTATTTTTATGATTTTTCTATAAAAAGATATGGTTTTTTTAATTTGTGGTCATTTAAATAAATTAGAAAATCCTCATTTTTCTATTTATCCACTGTGGCACCACCTCATCCTACGATGCGTCGAACTTTACACGTGGCACTCTGCCATTCGACATCGCCAGCCACCTCTGCGCCACATGTCTTGTGGTTTGCCTATCATCTCCTCTTCTGGCTCCATCGTGACCATCCATAGAATAATGCGTGATCGAACAGCTCTCTGTCATCGTCCCCAAGTGTCCAAATCGGAGAACCATTCACATTAAAACCTTCAGATCTTCATCTAGACTCAACAAAATCTCATGGGGTTTGTTTCTAAACCTTCATCTACTCAAGATGCATTTACCCTACAGTTAATCAAGAATGAAATCAAGCCATTAGACATGAAGAATCAAAATAAGCTCGGTTTAAGGTTAAGGCTCGATACCTTTGTCTGAGAGGGGAGGCCTCAATTAGATGGTTGTGGAAGCTTTGATTCTATCCAAAAAAAACTCCAGATGTACTCTTAGGCTTTGGTGAATTGTCTAGCTAAGAGTTCGATCAAGTTTGATTTCAAGAGTTGATCAAAGTCTATGCTAGGGGCTCTCTGTGATGGGGCTTTTGTGAGGAATCAACTTTTCTCACTCTGGTGATGGTGTGGGCATAGTTAATTAAACTTTGGTGGACTGTGGAGGTGTGGGGCAATTATTCATGATTTTGGGGCAAATTTCAATAAAGAAATTAGCTTTGTGGGGTGGTTGTGAGTGGCTGAGAGCAAGGACACTGAACTTGAGAGGGTTTGGAGAGGCTATGGTGACATTTTGGTAGAGTTTCCCCAAGGTTTCCAGGCTCTCACTTTTTGGCCAGATAGAGGTTAATTTAAGGCCATGGCTACCTAGTGGAGCTCAGGGGGGTTTGATGGGTGCTAAAGCTTGCTGAGGTGGAGGGAAAAAATGCACAAGCATCCAATTAGAGTGAGCAAAGTCAGGGAGGTTTAATTTTGAGTTTTGGCCATTTGGGCTCCCTTGAGCTGGTTGTTTACAATGACTGGGGTGGTGACTGGCCAGGGTTCAGTCTTTTCTTGGCTCAGGTAGGTCAGGGGGTGGCTAATTATGATTAACTACCAAGGGTAAGCAATGATGATAAAGATATTTCAATTTTAGGCCAAATATGGGTGAAATCCGTTAAATTAGGGGACAATTGGTCCATAGCTCTTCTAGGGTGGGCTAGGTGAATCTAGCCTAGTCACTAGAGTCAAGAAGTTGGCTGCAAAAGCTTTGGCTTGATCAATTTGGCATGGCTTAGTAAATTTTTGTGCATGGGTTTAATTTAGGTCAAATTGGCTTGAATTTGGGTTTGGGTTGGGCTAGCCACGATATTAGACTCATTTGATTGAGAAATGTGGTGTGGATGATTGTCATAAAGAGTTTATAAAAGATTTTGAGTGATTTTGAATTGATTTGATGGGTCAATTTGAAGGATTTTAAGCATTTGATCAAATTGAAGGTGTGGGTTAGACTGGGTTTAGGTATAGCTAGATTTGGGTCAAGTCAAAATTGATAGTTCAAAATGGTCTAGGGGGATGTTATGAAGAGTTCTCAACATTAATTGGGTGTCAATTTTAGGATTTGGGCATTCAATTTGGTGACATTGTGAGACATGGCTAATTTGGGGCAAAATTAGGGGTTTTGGTCCAATTGGTTTTGAGTAAAATGGGGGCTTGACCATGATCAATTGAAGATTTAATTTGGTATGTGGAAGTTTTTTGAAGAGTATATGATGCAAAATTGAGGCAATTGGATAGATTTGGGGTTCAATTCAGTGAGATTTTGATTTTGGGTCAAATTGGGGCTTTTTAACTTGGGCTAAAATTAGGTTCAAATGTGGATCAATTGGGCTTGTATTTGGTTTGAAATGAGTTTTATCATGATGAATTTGAGTTTAGAATTGAAATTGGAGAAAATTGGGATAAAATTGGTGGACATTTGGGGTGAGTTGGGGTTATTGGGCCTTTAAAGATAATTTGAGGCTTTTGGTCAAAATTGGTCAAATTTCTCAAATTGAGTTCAATTGAAGGGTCCAAATTGATTTTGGGGACATTTGAAATGATTTTGACGATTTTGGGAAAGTTTGGCCACCAAGGGTATTGTGGTAATTTTGGCAATTTGAGAGGTATTTTGGTAATTTTGGGATGTTGTAGGAAATTTTGGTGGTTTCAAATGGTTTGAGATGATTTTTGAACAAATTTAGGTATTATGCGAGAAATTGGGAATTTTAGAGTTTCAAGGGCAATTTGGTAAATTGGGTAGATTTAAGAATTTCAAGACCACCTTAAACCTATCTCGAAGATTTGAGTATAGGATGCCTTACTCCATTTAAGTTGTTCAAACCTATGTCAAAGATTTGGGTAGAGAATTAGATGTCTTCCTCTATTTAAGGTGGTCTTAAATTGATCTTGAAAGATGAGAATAGGATGTGTTACTCCATTTAAGGTGGCTTTAAACCTATTTCGAAGATATGGGTAGAGAATCGAATGCCTTACTCCATTTAAGGTGGTCTTAAACAGATCTCAAAAGATAAGAATAGGATTCCTTACTCCATTTAAGGTGATCTTAAACCTATCTCAAATATTTGAGTATATGATGCCTTACTCCATTTAAGGTGGTCTTAAACCTATCTCGAAGATATGGGTAGAGAATCAGATGCCTTACACCATTTAAGGTGGTCTTAAACCGACCTTGAAAGATGAGAATAGGATGCTTTACTCCATCTAAAGTGGTCTTAAACCTATCTTAAAGATATGGGTAGAGAATCAGATTCCTTACTCCATTTAAGGTACTCTTAAATTGATCTTGAAAGATGAGAATATGATGCCTTACTCCATTTAAGGTTATTTTAAACCTATCTCGAAGAATTGAAAATAGGATGCCTTACTTCATTTAAGGTGGTATTAAACCTTCTCAAAGATATGTGTCACATTTGGGGGGAAAGCTCTAGGATTCACATCCAACCAAAGAGGTATTGGGAAATATATATATGTCACACTAGGAAGGAAAGCTCTATGACTCATATCCAACCCCAATTATGACAAGGGAAATACCTGCTACGTTGGAGAGGAAAGGGTTGGCACTCACATCCAACCCAAGAGGTAGTGGGAAATTATATCTGTCACATTAGGAAGGAAAGATTTGGGACTCATATCCAACCTAAATTGTGACAAGGCAAATACTGCTACATTGGCAAGGAAAGTGTCAGGACTCACTTCCAACCCAAGAAGTATAGGGAAAATATATTTTTCACGCTAGGAAGGAAAGTTTTGGGACTCATATCCACCCTAGATGGTGACAAGATAAATGTCTGCTACGATGGGGAGGAAACTACTGGGACTCGCATCCAACCCAAGAGATAGCAGGAAAATATATTTGTCAAGCTAGGAAGGAAAGCTCTGTGACTCATATCCAACCCAAATGGTGAAAAGGGAAATATCTGCTATGTTGAGGAGAAAAGTGATGGGACTCACATTTGACCCAATAAGTAGTGGGAAAATATATCTTTCACACTAGGAAAGAAAGCTCTTGGACTCATATCTAACCCAAGTGGTGACAATGAAAATACCTACTATGTTGGGGAGGAAAGCGCTGGGACTCACATCGAACCCAAGAGGTAGTGGGAAAAAATATCTGTCACACTAGAAAGGAAAGCTCTGGGACTCATATCCAACCTAAGCGGTGACAAGAAAAATATATTTGAATCTCAGTGCTGACCCTAAGAACAACATGAAAATAGTGTAGAGAATTTATGGTGATAAGCTCATAGATATATGACATGTGAAGATTGATATTGGGGAGGAAAATTTGTAAGATTTTGTGTAGAGTGTGAAACTTTGAGGGAATGTGAAGAAATTGGTGACACAAGGATAGTCGTGTTACATAAGCAAAGAGTAAGAAACCTCGAACTCAAGAGAAACAAACTCAACAAAATTTATCATTTTCTTTTCTTGTTGTTTTTATCACATTTAATTATCAAAGTACATTTTCAAAATATAATTTTCATTGATTGATTTTGAAAAAATAAGTTGAAATTTTAATATCAAATTTTTGCTATATTATTCATTGTTATCAATCGCACAAAATGGCAATTTGACAAATAGGTTGAAAACTTAATGAAATTTCATTAATCTGCTTCAAAAAGATGTTACAGATTGAGTGCATGTTGAAAGCATAAAAAAAGACAATCATGTTGAATATATCTGAAACATCATATGCTGAGTACATATCATATATGTTGCCCTAACGCAGTACAAAAGGTGACAAATAAACTGTCTATCTGTCCTCTGTGAGATGAGCTTCTGATCAAGCTGACCTACTAAGCCACACTCCAAGATAAGAATTCTTTTTATGTGTACTTAGAGGTGCAACCATCTTATAGCTCATACATGCGCAGCTCCTCTAGCTCTGGATCTAGTTGGAACCAATATAGCATCATGTTATTGTCCATCCTTATGAAATTCACATACACTCTGCGTGTGGTACCCCTGGAATGCAGTGCTTGGCGAGCCCTACTTCATTTCCTTTGAGAATTAGTACTGAACCTATTGGTAGTTGAATCTCACCAGATCCCCTAAACTCCCCAGAGCTAATAATGTCAGTTTCCTGAATAGTATACTGCTTTTACTCATGAAGGACACTGTGCAGAAGGGCCTCACAAAATTGTGATGGTCTATGTGTGGGGGAATGCAATCTCCTTCATCATAGATGTTGATTATACAACTGTTTAGAATGCAATTAGTTAGTAGTATGCTTCATCTAACCATCTTTTTTATCATCCTCTTTATCTCAAAAGGCATAGAATCCACCTCATCATTTATTAAGATACCTGGGGGGTCCCTTGCTTATCTTTAACAACCACATTATATGGTTATCCTGCCCTTTCTTTGCATCCACTTTTGTGTTTCTGAATAAGTTCTCTCCATTAGATCTGCTCGACCTCTGTATCTCAGGTAAAAAATGCAGTCTAGAATTTCTTTCATCGTTTTCAGAGAAGACTCCTGTATGCAACTCCAGGCCTTCTAGAATATTGAAAAATTTTCCTTGTATTTCCCTATAAAATTCAAATTCTCGTTTTTTAACTATGTTCATCCTTTCCAATTCTACTATGGGGATCCTCTAGGATCGTCAAGGCGACTCCCTCATCTCCACATCTATAGGATACTATGTCTAACTTGGCTCCGTACGTAATGGAATATATGACTCAGTATTTGGGTGAACTGTCTTCTGACATCCCGTGTTGACGGCTATGAATTCCTCAAAGGAACTGTAGTAATCTAAATAAAGAACATTGCATGTTGGGGATTCCATGAATGCTCCTCCGGATGTTTCTTGTGTAGGAACCCTGACGTTGCACATCAGGCAAACCCTGTAAAGTTCATCAGGTACTACTGGTAATATCTGGTATGCAAGAAACTCACACTCATCCTCTGTAGCCAGCATACTAGTACAATTCTCCCTCATGCAAGGATCTTAACTTTTCCCCTCAGGAATTGGGGTGAGTGTATTTTCTGCCTCTTTCATGTGCCTCTTTTCTTCTCGTAGAAAAGCTCTATGTTTGCAACATTTATTATTTCGGCGTTGAGTTCTTCTTAATGGTGCATTCGACACCCTTTCTTCGTCTACACCAATTAGATCCTTTGTTGGTGTGTTTGTCATGGACGGTAAATGGCTAGTCACCTGCATCGAATCTTTTGTTGTGTTATCGCTTTCTTCCTCTTCGGAGATGAGTCTTCTTTAGTACCAATCCTCAATAGCGACAGTAACCCTTCCTTCTTTTGGCGGCTGACTATGTCCATCAGGGGACCCTCATAATTTACATTGACCTGACCGAAGTCTAAGTTAAAATCTATGATGCCACCCTGAGCTTCCATTTCTCTGTTTAGTGCAAGATTTAAGTCATCTCTAAAGGTGAAAATTAGCTTTCATCCCGACATTTTTCTGCTGAAGACAAAAAAAATATCAGTGAGCTGAAAATTAGCATAAACAAGAACAAAAATGAAGCACTTATTAAACAAAAAATTTAATTTGGATAGGTGCAAATCTCTTATTTAATTTATTTTTATTTAATGGAATTTCAAAATTAGAGAAAAAAGAATAGAATTAAAGTGAACAAATTCTAAAATTTTCATTTTATTGAGGTTAATTTATTACAAAATTTTTGACCCAGTCATAGTCGTTTGGTCAAATAAATAACCCCAAAACAATCAAAATTTTAAAAAGTTGGTTTCAAGAAGCATCACATTGCGTAATATATCTTCAAGTAGTGGTCATTGACTGGCAGCATAGTCCTTTTGCTTCAAAAATCCACCAATTGGTAAGCTCCTCCTAAGTAAACTTCCTCTATGACAAATGGTCCCTCCCAAGTTTGTTCAAAATTTTCACCTATCTTGCGGTGTGCAAGAATAAGTTTTTTTAGAATGAGAATAAGGTCACCAACTTTGAATGCCCTCTGGCGGACCAATTTTTCATGAGCCTACACCATCCTTGCTTGATAAAGTTTTAAATGTTATTGTGCTTCTAATCATTTCCTCTTGAGAATTTCCAATTCTTCAAGTCTGAGTTTTGCACTTTTTCTAGTTGTAAATTGGTTGGTAACGGCGACTCTGAGAGATGGTGTCTGAACCTCTAAAGGTAGTACGGCCTCAGACCCATACACGAGTGCGTAGGGTGTACATTGATTGTGTGTTCTGAACATTGCCTGGTAAGCCCACAAAGCTTCTAATAGTTTATTATGCCAATCTCTTTTGCTTTTGTCCAATATTTTCTTTAAGATTTGACCGAGTGTCTTGTTAAAGGCTTCGACCAGTCTGTTTGCCCTAAAATAGTAAATTGTAGAGTACCTCCAGTCTATCCCATGTATTTTGATGAAGTTGTTAATCTTTGTGCTCTTAAAGGTAGTTTCATTGTTGGAAATCACTGTGCGTGGTATACCAAAATGGTAGACAACTTGACTTTTAAAATATTACAGAATATGTTGTGTTGTAACCTCTTGTAATGGCAATGCTTTTGTCCACTTGGAGAAGTAATCCTTAGTGGCAAGAATGAATCTATGTCCCTTATAGGATGGAGGGTCTATTGGACATATTTATTCTGTGCCCCAATACTCGAATGACCACAAGGCAATGGTTGGGTTTAGCACATTCGGAGGTTAGTGTAAGACCACCCCATACAATTCGCAAAGGTGACATCTTCTAGTTGTATCTATGCAATTGAATATCATCGCTGACCAATAATATCCGAGTCTCTTGATCTTCATCTTCATCTTCGACCCTGACAGGTATGCTCCACACAATTCGGCATGTACTTCTTTAAATGTATTCTGTGCTTCTGCTCTACTTAAACATTGCAGCCACATCAGATTGAATGATCTTCTATAGATGACATCACCCACTAGAGCATATGACATAGCTCTCTTGTGATATAATATGCCTTGGACTTATCCTCTGGCAGCTTTCCTGTTTGAAAATATTCCATCAATGGCTTGCACCAATCTTCATTGATGTCAACAACTGCAACACGCTGGCCAATAATATCCGAGTCTCTTGATCTTCATCTTCATCTTCGACCCTGACAGGTAAGATCCACACAATTCGACATGTACTTATTTAACTGTATTCTATGCTTCTGCTCTTCTTAAACATTACAGCCACATCAGATCAAATGATCTTCTATAGAGGACATCACCCACTAGAGCATATGACATAGCTCTTTTGTGGTATAATATGCCTTGGACTTATCCTTTGGCAGCTTTCCAGTTTGAGAAAACCCATATTCCTTACACTATAATGTCGATGGAATCCTCTGGGGGACACGCCAACTCCTTGACAAGTTTTGCTAAAGCATCGGCATGGGTGTTATCTCCTCGAGGAATCTGGTATAGAGTCACGTTGGGAATCTATTCCAACAGCTTCATTGTGTATCGGTGGTATTCTTCTAGCTTTGGTTTCAAAATTTTAAACTCTCCGTCATCTTGTTAGATGATGAGCTGTGAGTCACCATAGATGGCAATATCTGTTACATCCATTGAGATTGCCAACTTCAACCCAGTGATCAATGCTTCATATTCTGCTTCGTTGTTTGTGCACAGCTCTGTCAAGTGATAGAAGAATCTCAACATGTCCTTATCTGGCGTGATCAAAATAATACTAATTCCTGCATTATCTGGTATAACCATTTTTTATCCTTTGTCTTTTCTTGCTAAGCAAGCCCATTTAAAGTACATTTCCCAATGTATGGCACTGGACAGTTCTACTTATAATATCTATTCATTTGATAGTTCATCATTGAGTGGGGACCCAGTTGGAAATGGGTGCACTGCAAGAAAATCTACTAAAATCTGTCCCTTGATAGCACAGAAGGAAACAAAAGTTATATCAAATTGCAATAAAATTATTGACCACCTTGCTAAATGTCTAGAAAGTGTTGGTCAGGTCATCAAATATTGTAATGGATTAACTTTCGAGATAAGAGTAATTTTATGAGAAAGCATGTAATGCCTAAACTTTTGGGCGGCAAAAATTAAAGTTAGACAATGCTTCTCGATAGATTGAATACTTTACTTTCGTCGGTATTAGACATCAACTTAACTAGTATAGCACATTTTCGTTATCCTCATCATTGACTTGAGCTAACAGGGCTCCGAGAGAGTTGTCTAAGGTCATTGTATAAAGTATCAACGATTTTCCCGGGATACAGCTGCCAATACAAGAGGTTTCATTAAATATTGCTAAACATCCTCAAAGGCCCTCTAGCATTTCTCTTCCTAAACGAATTTGTAGTCCTTTTTAATTAATGCCGAAAGGCCTAACACCTACTTGAGAGATTAGAAATAAAGCGTCTCAGATATGCCAACTTTCCTTGGAAGGAACATAGTTGTTTAAAGTTTCTAGGATGAGACATTTTTGAGATAGCTTTAATCTTATCCGGGTCGATCTCAATTCTCGATGACGGGCAACGAATCCTAGAATTTTCCCATAAGTGACGCTGAAGGTGCACTTTAAGGGATTCATCTTTAGTTTATATTGTCGTAATCATTCGAACACAATCCTCATATCGTACAAATGATCTGTTTTCTATTTGCTTTTGATGATCAAATCATCCACATAGCATTCTACTTGATTATGAATGAAGTTATCAAAGATCTTCATTATTGCACGTTGTTATGTTGCTCTGGCGTTCTTTAACCTGAATGGCATCACTGTCTATCAAAAGATCCCAATTGGTGTCCTGAATGATGTAAGTGTTGCATCTGCTGGAGCCATCTTGATTTGGTTATATCCTGACAATCCATCCATGAAAGAGAAAAATTTCATATGTCGATGTCATGTCCACCATTAATTCTGGTATCGGTAGCGGAAACTCATCCTTTAGACATGCTTTAATTAAATCTCTGAAGTCGACACATACACACATTTGTCCATTATTCTTCTTAACTGGTACAATGTTGGATAACCATGTGAGGTATTACTCTTCTCTTACAAAATTAGTGTCTATTAATCTCTTCACCTCCACAATGACTTGTTGCTCTATCTCGAGGCGCATTATTCTGGGAGCTTGTTTTATAAGGGTCATATCTTTATCCACCCTGAGTTAATGAACTGCAACTTCTGCTAAAATCCTTCACATTTCATCATAACTTCAGATGAAGCAATCTTTAAATTCTAAAAAAAATTCTATCAATTTTGTGGATTCCTCCTCATTGAGTAGAGAACTTATAAAGGTGGGACGGGGCTGTTTCTCAATCCCGAGGTTAATTTCTTTCAATTCATCCACCTTTAAATTATTTTCTTCTTCAAATTCTGGTGGGGCATCATCTATTAACTAATCTTGGGAGTCATTCTCTACATCGAGGCAATCCTCTTCCAATCCACTAGTGATAACCATGAAAAATTTCGAGTCATCAACTGGTCCTACAATACTAAATCTGAGACATTCTTTTGAGTTAGGAGTTGGACTTTTAACATTCAACAATTTTTCAAAAAGTTGTAGTATATCCTTTGGCACATATCCTTGTTGGATTAACTTTTGTACACAAGTAACCAAAAGGTAATTCTATTAATCATTAGAATTCTCTTTTAAATTTACATGATTTTTAGAAGTAGTAGAAGGGGAAGCATGGTAAAATTTGATCAGCTTTGAACTAATGCTACAGACTTCCTTAACCTCTAAACTCTTAACGTTTTGAGGGTGAATTGGAGTAAGGTCATGACATTCACATAGTGGTCTATCTGATCATACATCGACTCATATTCATCTTTCTCCTTATCTTCCAAGGAAATTTCATCATGTGGTTTCTTTTATTTTATCATCATCATTTCTTCCTTGGAGCTTTCTTTATCAGAAATTTCCCCCATGTTGATGTTGATGGTCGGCCTAATCTGTTTAATGATTGTGTTGGATCTTCCTCATCAATGTCCCCGGCCTTGATCTTGGGTGTATAGGCTAAAGAAACCTCTACCAGGTTATTGTGAAGAAATGTTAGTAGATCAATGAAGCAGAGTTGAATGGCCTCTTCTTTATGATTCTTCTAAATCTTGTAGTTCATTTGCCAAAATTTTATGAGAAAATATATTTCTCTTTGGTGATGCGTAGTTGGCTGCATCTTTGTGAATGCCCACTTCATGAACTGAAAATGGTTGTAAATCTCCCTTGATGCAATGTTCTTGTCCTTCTTTGAAATATTTGATGCACTGGTGTAGAGAATATAGAACCATATTATGCTCTTGAATCCATGATAGTCTAAGTAAATCATTGAAAGAGGTCTCGACATCAATGATGTGAAATTTTGTGGTTGTTACTAGTTCTCCAACTTTCATTAGTAGTGTAATCAATCTAAGGGCTCTTTCTACCTTCTGATTAAATCCTCTTAACATCATTTTATCAGCAGTAAGATCTTGAGCTTCAATGTTCAAATAGGCCAGTTTTTGTAGACTCATTAGGTTGAGTGATGCTCCCAGATCTAGCAAAACTCTGGACAATACAAATTTATCAATATTAATGGAGATGTAGAGCACTCGGTTATGGTTAGCAATGTCGAGCAACAAGTCTTCATTATTGACGGTTATCCCAGATTGCTCTTTTAACAAACAAACTTCATATAAGGATGTGATGGCCAACTGAGCTAAGCAAATCTCTAGGTCAAGCAAGGTTGTAACCAGAGACTCTCTCATCTCTTTTGACAGGATTAGAGCATTGTAAATGCTTAATCTGTCTAGCAACCTCCTAAGATGAGCTAGCGCATTATAATCAACTTTTTATAATCCTTCAATCTTTACTTGACTATGTTTTTCATCTACTAGCAAAGGTGGAGGTAGCTCTTCCTGAGTTACTATTTGTTTTCCTTTATCCACTGGAGCTGACCTCGAGGGTAACACTTTCCTGGTCCTTAGACTTATTTCTGTGATTTCTTCTTCTTGAGATGCTGTAGGCAAAATTTCTGGTTTCTCTGCTTCTTCATCGGAGAGATCCAAGTTGATAGCTAGTGGTGCACCATGGCACTCAAGGACTGGCTTCTCACTCCTGCTGCTATCGTAATTGGTTTTATTGATATCTTCATTCTCGTTAACGGATTCATCAGACTTAAATACAATTTGAGGATCAGTTTAGGAATCGAGATCGGAGTTATAATGAGCAGAGTCAGTTATGTTATCACTAAAAATAGTTACTATGCAGCCGAAATCATAATTTTAATATTTATAATGCCTAAGTAGGGCAAAAAGATAATCATACATGGTCAGGGGTTCGAGGATTTTTATTCCCGAATTTAAGACAACCAATCTAACAGTGGCAGCCCATATCCTACCCCCCGTGCTATCGATCTTCATGACATCATTCTTCTCTTTTTGTTTTGGTTGCGGTGGTTTCTCTGACTAAATTTCCATCTTTGGCTAAGCAGATTGTAGACTCTGAACGGCTGCCTGAGCTGAAGCAATCTGAATCTGATCCAGTATCTTCTTGGATGTCTTGCTCCATACTGCACTTAATCCATCTTCTTCTAAGTAAGGATCTATCGGAGTGATTGGCTTGGTCGAAATCATATTTACAGAACCTTTTTCAGGTTCATTTAAATATTCCTTTGAGATTTTTATATTTTCTTCTTTAAAATTCCTCTCGAGCCAGACCTTAAAAACAAAATAGCCCTCTATTGTATGTCCCAACACCTGTTGTAGGGACAAAAATTGGGGTACTCTTTCTTGTCTGTTTCTTCCAACTTCTTTAGTTATTGTAATCTGAACTCAAGCTTCTTCATTAAGTTCCTGAACATCTTTGACACAGCCTCATCTTTGTCCATTTCTTCATTAAGTTCATGTCTACCTTCTGCTCGGTATGGTCCTCCCTGATGTGATTATTGGCTAGACTGGCCATACTGTTATGCTTGTTGTTGCTGAGCATGTTGTGATGATTGTTGGGAACTTTAATGAGAATGCTCTGCTTGTATCTTCATCGGCTACTTTCCTTTATCGATTTTTTCTAGTGTCTTAGACTTCTTCTCGAATATCTTGGTTGTCCTGAACTTCTCGGCCTTTTCATGAGAATCCACATGCTTGACTTCTTCTTATAGATTGCTAGCTTTGTTGAGTAGCTTCTCGAAGGACTTGATGGTGAGTCCCTTAAGCTTGAAAGCTATTGAACCATGGATTCTTTTGATTACAATCCTAATTGCATGGTTTTCCTATAGCTGAGGTTCACATTTCATGCTAAGGTTTCTCTACCTCAAGATATAATCCACCAAAGTTTCATTAGGCTTTTGCTTCTCTATCATGAGATCTCCAATAGAAACATGATGCTGCACTCCGGCAAATTTTTTTACAAATAACTATTTTAACTCGGAGAACGTCTTCACTGATACATTGGGCAACTCGGCTTACCAATCAAATGATATTCCTTATATGATGATGAAAAACTGATGGAAAAGCAAGGCTTCATTACCTACAGAATTGACACAACTGGCTCAGAAATGTGCTATAAGTTGTATAGGATTTTCGGTCTCGTCAAATACTTTAAAGTTTGGTGACACAAAACCCTTAGGGCAGAGCACAACATC
Source organism: Phalaenopsis hybrid cultivar (assembly GCA_002079205.1). NCBI lineage: Eukaryota > Viridiplantae > Streptophyta > Magnoliopsida > Asparagales > Orchidaceae > Phalaenopsis > Phalaenopsis hybrid cultivar. Next base: position 38,066 of record JXCR01063031.1, on the reverse strand, counting down.
AAACTCCTCTAGGTAGGGTCTACCCATTAAAATCAATGCACCACCCTTAGATTGGGCTATGGCCTCTTGAATTTGTTCGACCATTTATTTAAGTTCCTTTTTTGGCATGACACTTCAAACAAAGTTCTTTTTTTATCATCTCTGTTAGTTGAGGCAACTTCCCTCCTTTCATCGGTGATGTGTATAATTTCTGGTTGGTTGACTACTTGAGAAGCTAACTATTGCGGTTGAAACTGTTCATTAACTTTAGCCATGGAAGCCATGGTAGTGGCCATTTCTTTCATTATTTTCTCCAATTGGCTGATTTGCTCATTTTTTTAGTTAAACAGTCCTAAGCAGATCATCTATAGCGTTCTCTTCAACGAGAGGTTGGGTGTCGCAAGTAGATGCAGCGGCTCTAATTTCCTATGACACGAATATCCATAAAATCATCATTGAGATAGTTTTTAAAGTCAAAATCTTCATCATCATCATCAATAGAAACCCCATGTTCTTGGGCTAACTCAGAAATCTCAACCCTGAGCTTCTCAACCTTTTCTTCAAATATTGATTCTTGTATCATTTTGAGATTTAGGGGAATTTGCTGAACTTCCTCCACTTATTCGTCCAACTCAGTAGAGATAGTTGCGACGATGTCGGATACATCAGACCTTTGCTTCACTCCATGATTCTTCCTTACGATGAGAATAGGAGCAGCGACAATAGAATTGGTTGTGATGATGGTAGTATCAACTCGGCTTTCCAAGCAGAACCTGATGGGAATGCAAGTAGGTAAAGTTTCAATTAATCTTTGAGATTGTCTGGCAGATCTAACATCTCTCAGAATTTCTCTCTTCATGTGAGTGGATACTGCACATCCCATTTGTTTAAGTAATTCACTGACTGAACAACTGATGCACAAAAAATCTATGCATTTTGAGACCAATATTTTATACTAACTTTTTGTGATATTGCACTTTAAAGGAAGGTATTTTTCATATTTTATTGTAATTTGATGAATTTTAGCACTTGAAGCAAAAAAGAAGCAAAAAAGATGGAATTTGGAGTCAAAATGGAGTTTTAGAAGAAAAACTCAGCGCGGACGGCTCCAGCAAGGACGTCGACGACACCAACAAGAAGGAGGATTCCAGAACAGTGGGGCACCGATGGCACCATTTGATAGAGAACACAAAAATTAATTCGGATCATGGGCTTCGACGGCACCAATGTTGGTGCTGGGCGAATTTCTAGAAGATTCGATGAATTTGGACACTTTTTGAAGAGTTATTGGATACACCTCTTGGAAAACTGACATTATTGCTTTAGTTAGAGCAAAAATAGATTAGAAAAAAAGGGGGCTAGTGTGTCATTGAGTCTTCTGGAGTGTTCTATTGTGTGTATTGTTTAGTGTGGTGAGTGTAAGTGTGATTTCTTCTAAGAGTTGTTAGAGAGGAAGAGGAGTAAGAGATTTCTTCTTTCCTGTATTTTTTAAGAGAAAATCAAGAGTCTTGTAAAGAGAGAAAGAGTCCAAGAGAGGCTACAAGGGATTTTCTTTCAGGAAAAGTTAAAGATACATAGTATTTGTTTATTATTATTGTATAAACCTTTTTTTTTATGAAATTTATATTCTGTCGTATGTTTCTCAGAAGGTCTAAGTAGTTTTCTTTGTCTTTCTCCCTACTCTAAGATATGGTGAAATGAGGAGACAATTTGGATGTGCTAATTTTAAAATATAAAATAAATTATGATGATTTTTCACTCCGTTCTTAATTTACTTTTTGATTTATCCAATTGAAATGTTAACATCTGTTGTGAAACATACTATCCAGGAAATTGAGTATGAGTTTTACAACAAAGTGAGAATGACATTTGATCCAATGAAGGAGTGTTTTGTTCATGGATTTGGGTGCAAATAAGTAGGGAAATATAAATTACCGAGCGAAGAATTGGAGACTCTAGGGTGACAGACTAAAATCCCCAATTTGGTTTTAGTGTTTAAGAACTAATGCAAATGTTAACCTTCAAAGGAAGGGAATTGGGAGCTCTAGAGTGATAGCTAGTATCTTAAGATTAAAATTTTCAAGTAGTGGAATCAACTTCATAAATTCTTTCATATATAGAAAATTGGGATCAAGTTTTTGGTGTCGTTGTTGGAGAAGGTAATGGTAAATTTAGAAGGTTTGTTAAATTAGGAAATTAAGCGATAAAATAATAAAATAAAAAATTAATTAAAAAATCAAAAATCATAATANNNTATATATATATATATATATATATATATATATATATATATATATATATATATGTAAATATTTTTTGAAAGTTAAGAGTACTTTTAAGAATTTTTCTTTGCTTATTATATTTGTTTATGTGTAGTATTGGATATGAAGGTTTAATACCTTACGATTTAAAATTAGAACACACTATAAGAAAAGTTCAAAAACAACAAAAAGAAATTAGAAATTTGAATGAAATGGTGAATCACTTAGTTGATCAAATAAATGAAAATTGACAAAAACTTTTAAAGATTATGCTAATCCTACAACAGATGAACTTCACTTGACTATTCAAAATCTTGATGTTACTGCCAATTAATTTGAGCTTAAACCTATTATTTTCCAAATGATACAAAATAATCAGTTTGGAGGAACATCTAATGAAGATCCTAACTTACAGCTTGCTAGTTTTATTAAAATATGTACTAATTTTAAATAAAATGGAGTGTCTAATGATGTTGTCAGACTTAGATTTTTTTTTCCTTTTACATTAAGGGACAAAGCTAAAGCATGGTTAAATTCATTAGCACTTAGATCTATCAAAAATTGGGGAGAACTATCAGAAAAATTTTTAGGTAAATATTTTCCACCCTTGAAAATGGCTGAGCATAGAAACGATATTACATCTTTTTGTCTGTTCAAAGGAGGATCGATATATGAAGCCTGGGAAAGATTTAAAGATCTCCTTAAGAGATGTCCACACCATGCTTTACCAAATTTTTTAATAATTCAAACTTTTTACAATGGATTAGTAGGATCACTTAGATCTCTTATAGATGCTGCTGTAGGTGGATCATTAATGTCAAAACCTTTTGATGAAGCATATTCTTTAATAGAGGAGATGGCTACTAATATTTTTTTATGGCCCTCTTAACGGGTAAATCCAAAGAGAGTGGCTAGTATTCATGATTCTAATGCAATGTCTATTTTGGCATCTCAAATTACTGCTATATCAAAAAATATTGATCAAATTACAGTAAACTATTCTCAAATACCACCAGTGTTAGAGGAAAATTCACTAGAATAGATAATTGGTACTCAATCATCTTATGAAACTATAAATGTTATAAATAATAGAAATAATAATCCCTATTCTAATTATTATACTCCTTGATGGAAAAAACGCCCTAATTTTAGTTGGAATATTTATAACAATTCGGTGAACCCCTCAGGAAATTCAATTAACCAAGGTAATCCAAACTATAGACTTTATTATCCTCCTGGATTTAACAATAAATCACAAGTTAAGGAGAAGAAGTTGACTATGGAAGAAGTAATGTTAAACATGGGAAATCAATAACAAAATCAAGGGCCTCCAATTAGGAATATTAAAAATAAACTACGACATATTGCTACTGCACTTAGTAACAGACCTTCAGGAATTCTTCCTAGTACTATTGAAGTTAGTCCAAAAGATCATAATAAGGAGCAAATTAAAACTATTCAATTGCGAAGTGGAAAAGAAGTGGAAACAAGAATACAAAGAGAAACTGAAGTTGAGAAGGAGAAGATAGAAATTGAAAGCGACAATGATGAAAATAAACCAATATAAATTTCTTTAAAAAACTGCCATCTCCGTTTCCTCAACGATTGAAGCAGAATAAATAATTTACAAAATTTTTTGAAATCCTTAAAAAGTTAATAATAAATATTACTTTCATTGAGGCTTTGAAACAAATGTAAGTAATGTGAAATTTATGAAATATATATTAAACAAGAAAAGGAAGTTTGCAAATCATAAGATCATTGCACTTAGTGAAGAGTGTAGTCAATTATTCAGAAAAAGCTTCCTGAAAAGTTAAAAGATCCTGGTAGTTTTACTGCACCTTGTGCTATTGGTGAAATTTTTTTGGAAAATCCTTATGTGATATAGGTGCTTGTATTAATCTTATGTCTCTATCAATTTTTAAATGTTTAGATTTAGGAGAGATTTCCCTTACTACTGTAAATCTTCAGTTAGCTGATTGATCAATAACTTATCCTAAATGAGTTATAGAAGATGTATTAGTGAAAGTGGATAAATTTAATCTTTATTTAGACTTTATTGTATTAGATATGAAGGAAGATAAAGAAATTCCAATTATTTTAGGGAGACTATTTCTTACAACAGGGAGAGCTATGATAGATGTGCAAAAAAGAGAATTAATATTGAGAGTCAATGATCAAGACGTAACATTTAATATAGCTAAAACTATGAAATATCCTGCGATAGAAAAGGGTAATGAATGTTTTAGAATGTAAGTTACTGATTATCTAAGTAATGAGTAATTTAAGGGAATGTTTGAAGAAAAATTAAGGCAAGAAGAGAATTTTGAGAATGAGAATGAAATAAAAGAAGAAAATTTAGATTATGTTCAAGACAAATTTGAAATTTTAGACCTTTTGGAAAATTATTATAAAAATCTTATTCCTTCAAGTATTAAACCACCTGAACTTGAACTGAAAGTATTACCTGCCCATTTAAAATATTTGTTTTAAAGAGACTCATCTACATTGACTGTTAATATATCTTCTGAATTAATTGAAATTCAAAAACAAAAATTAGTAGAAATGTTGAAAAGATATAAGAAGGCATTTTGATGGACTTTAGCAGATATTAAAGGAATTAGTCCTTCAATTTGTATGCACATAATTTTACTAGATGAATAATACGAACCTAAAGCTGATCATCAGAGGAGATTGAACTCGATAATGAACGAAGTTGTTAAAAAAAATCTTAAAATGGTTAGATGGTGGAATTATATATCCTATTTTAGACAGTGCTTGGGTAAGGCAGAACCACTTTGTTCCAAAGAAAGGAGGAGTGAAATTTGAAGTAAATAAGAAAAATGAATTAATTCCAATAAGACAAGTTACTAGCTGACAAATTTGTATAGACAATAGAAAATTAAATATTGCCTCTAGGAAATATCATTTTCCTTTACCATTTCTAGACCAAATGTTAGATAGATTGGCTGGAAAAAAATATTACTGCTTTCTAGATGGATATACCAAGTATCATCAAATTATGATTGCTCCTGAGGATCAAGAAAAAACAACATTTACAAGCCCTTATGGAACATTTGCTTTTCATAGAATGTCTTTTGGACTATGTAATGCACCTGAGACATTTCAAAGATGTATGAAGTCAATTTTTTTGTAATTTAATTAGATGTGGAATGGAAGTATTTATGCATGATTTTTCTATATTCAAAATTTCATTTGTATTATGTTGAAATAATTTAGAAAAAGTTTTAGAACTATTTGAAAAAATCAACTTAGAACTAAATTGCGAAAAATGTCAAATTATGATTGCACAAGAAATTGTACTTGGGCATAAAATTTCTGAAAATGGCATGGTAGTAGATCCAGCAAAAATTCAACTATTGTGAAATTACCTCCTCCTACTATGGTTAAAGAAGTAAGAAGTTTTCTAGGACATGCTGGTTTCTACAGGCGTTATATAAAAACTTTTCAAAAATTACTAAGCCATTATGCTAACTTTTAAAAAAGGATACGAAATTTAATTTTAATGAGGAATGCATAAAAGCATTTGAACTATTGAAAGAAACTTTAATCACTTCTCGTATAATAGTTCCATCTTATTGGGAGAAACCATTTGAAATAATGTGTGACGCTAGTGATCTTGCTATTGGAACTGTTTTAGGAAAAAGGTATAATAAAGTTTTCAGAGTAATATATTATGCTAGTAAAACTCTAAATGATGCTCAAATTAATTACACAACTACTGAAAGAGAGTTATTAGCTATTGTCTATGCCTTTAATAAGTTTAGACCTTACTTAATTAGAGTTAAATGTATAGTGAATACAGACTATTTTGCTATCAAATATTTGATGCAAAAGAAGGATGTTAAATCGAGATTAATTAGATGGATACTTCTGATGCAAGAGTTTGATTTTGTGATAGTGGATAGAAAGGGAACTAATAATCAAATTGTTGATCATTTGTCTAGACTAGAATAAGAAATATTACCTGATTTTACAAATGAAATTTTAAAAGCTTTCCCTTGCATAATATTAAAAATAAAGAATATACCGTGGTATGTCGATATAGTAAATTATATTGTGAATGATATTCTACCACCAGATGTAAAGAATCAACAATTAAAGAAATTTATTCATGATTCAGGATTCTATTTTTTGGATGACCCACATTTATACAAATGTAAAGAGTTGATTATTAGAAGGTGTGTGCCTTACGAAGAAACTGAACAAATAATTGATCGATGTCATGATTCTAAATTTGGAGAACATTATGGAACTATTAGAACTACACATAAATTTTTGCAAGCTGGATTTTATTGGTCTACTCTTTGTAGAGATGTTAATGAATATATTAAAACATGTGACTGATGTCAAAGAGTAGGAAATATTTCTAGAAGAAATGAAATGCCTCTGAATTACACATTGGAACTTGAAATTTCTTATGTGTGGGGATTAGATTTTATGGGGCCATTTATGCCTTCATTTGGAAATTTATATATATTGTGTGTTGTTGATTATATGTCCAAATGAATTGAAGCTATTGTTGTACCTAAATGTGATGCTCGAAGTGTTTTAAAATTTTTGAATAAAAACATTTTTACAAGATATGGAATGTGAGAGTAATTATTACAGATGAAGGATTCCATTTTAGGAATAAGAGGTTCAAGAAATTGATTAGAAAATATAATATTATGCATAGATTATCTACTGCTTATCATCCCTAAACTAGCGGTCTAGCAAAAATATCAAATCGTGAAATAAAGAAAATTTTAGAAAAAGCTATAAATTCTTATAAATTGAATTTGTCTGCTAGATTAGATACTATACTATGGGCATACAAAACTGTTTATAAGACTCCTCCATATAGACTTAATTTTGGTAAAACATGTCACTTATAAGTAGAGTTGGACTATAAAACATTTTAGGCTATTAAGAAATTTAATTTTTATATGAAGAGATGCTGGTGAGAAAAGATTATTGCAACTCAATGAACTTGAGGAGATTAGAAATGAAGCATATGATAATATAAAATTCTATAAAGAGAAAATGAAAATATGGCATGATCAAAGGATTATAAAAAGGAACTTTGAACCTGGACAAGAGGTTCTATTATATAATACTAGATTCAGATTATTTCCAAGAAAACTAAATAGTTAGGACCATTCAATGTGATCAAAGTCTATCATTATGGAACTGTTGTTATTAAAGATCCTAAAACTGGAAAGATATTTAAAGTTAATGAGCATCAATTAAAACATTACTATGAAGGGCACATGCCACAGATTCGAGAAATTTTTATGTTGAATAATCCTGAATAAACATTGGTACGCCGAACTGACGACGTTAAACCAAACGCTTTGTGGGAGGTAACCCATATGCATATATATATATATAT